>AVPN01001503.1:8502-21089 GCA_000695325.1 Pleurobrachia bachei | reverse complement strand
GATCATAACAAAATACAAATAGTGTAACTTACAATTTATAAAACTGAACGGTCTGATTTATATGACTGCTAAAACGCTGTCAATCAAGTGGCGGGGATCAATAAAAATCCAACAATATTTTTGGGGTGAGCCCAAATTGAAAAATCGAAACGTTTGTACACTTTAAACAAACTATTTACTAGTATTTACTACACTAATTGAATGGTTATTCCTCCACGTCCCAAGGACGAACTGGTAGCAGTTTGGCTTTTTGTCTTTTGCTTGCATCTTGTCGCTTGGTCTCCTGAAAAACACACACCGGTTAAGATCTTTGTCTCACAAGAGACTGCCCCCTCTGAACCAGTTTGACTGGGTGTGATAAACACTGGCCGGCTACATTACACATTGCTCGAAAAAGGACTGAACCCCAATTCTGTAGGACCCACTTCTAAATCTATGGGCCTTGTCACAGCGACAACATTATCTCTGGAGGCCTTGTCAGCGCATTTCAACCAGTCGACCAGCGCGCGGTCCACGACCCGATGTTAGGCTCGCTAATGTGCTTTATAACTTTCACCACAAACCTCCCCCTCGCGCCTTCCTGACAGTACGAGCCACCCACTGCAACAGCTCTTGAGAATATTGATTTATACCTCACTTCGGCGCTTTTTCGACAAATGGATTCCCCTGAGTAGAGCGATTTTCTTAATGAGATGTCGTAAGTGGACCGCTTTTCTGAGCTGCTTCTCCGGTTTCCCGATTGCCCTCCATTTCCTGATGGAGAGAGCTTCCATATCGTCCAAAGCTTGCATGAATGATTCGGCTGTGAGGTGAGATGGGGGTGAGATGTAGTAGCCAGTAGGTGACGTGAATAAGGGTGTGATAGGGCGTGGGAGAGGGAGATAGATAGGGAGATAGAGAGAAAGAGAGGTAGGAAGGAAGAAAGAGATAGTTAGGATGAAGACGTCAGAGATTGAGAGAGAGAAAGAGGGTGCGAAAATTACCCTTCTTAGCAGATTTTGCTGCCTCTGAATCTGGTTCCTCTATTCTCTCTTGGTAGGCTGGTGGTTGTGATACTCTGACGGGTGTAGTACACAACACAGTGCCAACACCTGCACACACACGCAGGGGGTTAGTAACCATGGTAACCAAAGTGGGCTGAAGGAGAGAGAAATGTGTGAAACAGTGTTGTTGTTTAAGTGGAAAGAATATAAAAGGAAGGAAGTGAGTGTGGATAATAGAAAAAAGACTTGTTCAAGGCTGCACTGTGTTGTATTAGAAGAGGAAGTGAGTTTTTTTGGGGAAAAAAAAGAAAAAGCGAAAGTGCGTGTGGAGACAGAAGTTTTTGGTCTGCAGACTGCTTTAGATATGTGTAGCAAGAAATACTCATTTATTTCTCGGGAACTTTCCATTTTTATTCAGATCAGATTAGGAAGAAAAATACAGATTGAAAGTCATTCCCAGCTAGTACACGCAAAGGGGAAGGGAGGGGGTAAATATTGGAGGAAAGAGAGGGAACGAGAGAGATAGAGATATGGAGAGAGTGACTGAGAGTGACTGAGAGTGAGAGAGAGAGACAGAGAGAGAGAGAGAGAGAGAGAGAGAGAGAGAGAGAGAGAGAGAGAGAGAGAGAGAGAGAGAGAAAGAGAGAGAGAGAAAGGTGAGATATATTGACAGACCTTGTGTAATAACTCATGGGATAGTGTGGTAACCACGTCCCGCGGGGTGGTCCAGGGCGAGGTAGAGGGAGAGACTGTAGTAAGGTCCAGGGTGTGCCTCTCCCTTTCTCTCCCATATACCCTCTCTCAAGTCTCAGGGAGGAGGCAAGGGTTTGTAATAAAATGGGAGAGAGAGAAGAAGATTGATTAAGCGACCCAGGGTAGCATTGTGCAAGGGGTTGAGACGGGAGAGAGACAGACAGACAACAATTAGAGTAGAGTACCGCTAGTCGCTACCTCAATCAAGGAACTAGGAAGAGGGACAGGTGACAAGAAGGGAAAGAATAATTGCCTTTTTTTGATCATTCGCTTGAGTATATAAAAGTACCGGTTTTGGACTAAAGTACTATTCGTTTTCTTCAGTTGCGTATCATGGGAAGATGGATAAATGATGATAGATTTCACTACGATACACTTCCCGCAACATAGATTATCACCCTGGAGGGTCTCAATCTATCTATCTCTATCTCTCTATCTCTATCTCTCTACCTCTTTCTCTCTACCTCTATCTCATTTCTGCATCTGTATTGCACGTGGGTAAGGAGTGTAATTAACAGGGGGTGGTGGTTATGGTCGCGGGGTGTGGTCGAGTCGCCAGCTGCAACCTCTCAGGAGTTGGTGAGAGAGAGAGAGAGAGAGAGAGAGAGAGAGAGAGACAGAGAGGGAGAGAAAGATAGATAGAGGAGATGAACGAGAATGAGTTAGTAAAGATGTCTTGGATGGGAAAATGTGTAAGTTCAATGAATATTAGAGGAAGGGAAAGATACAAGAGAAGGAGAGTTTGAGGACAAAAAGATGTCCTAGGATGGGAGCCAAGAAGTGGGAGAGGATAAAGAGACGAGTAGACAATGGAGAAAGGAAGTGTGCTTGAGGCCATTGTCCATGCCAACACAGTAGTCAGGAAAGCGTGAATTTCTACCAGCCACCATCTTCTATCTCTCTCCCTCTATTTCGCTTTATACCTCCCTCCCTTTCTCTTTGTCCTCCGAACATCTCTACCCCTTTATCTTTTATCTTTATCCCTCATCATCTCTTTCAAAACAGCCAAGAGACGCGAATGCGAACGAAACTTTAAGAGAGCCAGAGAACGTGTTGGTAGAAAATACGGTGAGTGATCATTAAAAAGGAGTCTTGGAGCACCGGGACTCAATAAATACATACACAGTACACACACACACGGCACACACACTACTGAGATCATTACTTGACTCACCTGGTTCAGTTACATGGTCCATAGGCCTCTAAAACATGGTGAAAAGTGATAAATTAGGAAACTTTATGCAATGGGATGTGGGATCACGATTTAGCATGTGGAAATATAATGTTGATATGATTTTAGTAACTCTTTAGTAAATCTAAATTATCATTTAATTGGTTTGCTAAAAAAAATCATCTTGAACACTGAAACGATTAACCACAAAAAATGAAGAAAAACATACCACTTTTTTCACCACTTAAAAACAGAGTTATTGGCTTTAGCCTTCTGCTGAGACCTCAACTTCATGGAAAGAGTTCTGAAATTTTTAGAGTTTTGTTGCAACTCCTCAGTTTGCTTCTCAGTTTGGCTCAGTCTATCTGACCTCTCGACCAACGAACTAAAAGTATTGGATATAACCCCGGCCAAACTCTCCTCTCTTTCTGTCAACCCAACATTAGAAGTTTTTGGGGAGCTCTGATTTTGTGAAGACTCCTGATCAAGTTCTTGGTTCTCAACACCTTGCTCTGTCATCTCTATCACCTCATCTCTGCACCCTACAGCTGCACGATTACTGGTAACTACACTAGTAGAGGATGCCTGCTGCTCGGAAATCTGACGTTTATATTTGTCCATAACATGTTTGTATTCGTTGGTTGTGGTGGTGGGCGTTGTGGGGGCGGAGGTTGAAGTACCGATTCGGGGTACCGGGGCAGAAGGGGTTAGGAGCTTTCGTTTCGGATTGTTCTCGTCCTCTCTCCGTATCCAGCACCAGTTTAGACACATCATAAATCACATGTAAAGCTAGGTATGAATATCAGGTTTATGGTTATAATAGTGGAAGTGTGTTAAAGTTTATGTCAAACTTATGCAGTTGATATTTGCACATCAACATAGCGCCAAAGAGCAATATGGCAAAAAAATCGAATAAGCTTACTCGATATAGTTTGGCACTAGCAAACGAGAACTAGCATTTGGCAACTGATCAAGTAGGCGGGAAATGAAGAGAGGTAAATTGTTGACTGAGAACAATAGATTTGCTATTCTCGCCATTGTTGTCAGTTGCTATTTGTTGACACTGATATTATCCAACCAATACAGAGATACAGGATTCAAGTGGTGAGCAACGCCACTTCACTGATTTTGATGCATCTGACAAGTCAAGTTGAGCAAACTTTTGAGGTTATGGTTTATTTGGGCGGTCGCAGGGCGTTAAAGCTTTTTCAAAGAACCATATTCTTAGAGCTCTTTCAACCACCGAATAGTCGATGAGGTCTGAGCATATCTCGAGTGGAGCAATGGCGGTGCCGCGAAGCATCGCCGGAGGGGCAACTGTCTGCCGCAGCGCCCGTCAGCGGCAGGGCCAGGGGAGCTGGTTGGTTTTGAAAGTTTTGAAAGTTTGGAATGTCAATAATGCGCGGCTTTTTTATGATGTATAAGCGCTGCATTTTAGCGCCGCGCGAGTCTTTCCTTTTTTTTCCCTATTTTTCTAATTTTCCTCCCTATCTAATCCTGAACAGATCTCATTCATTGATATTTAACCAAACCATTCTTCCAACACCGTGATCTGCCCGCTGTATGTTTCCCCTTTACTGTTGTACAGTAGGGCGTGTATGTGTGAGAGAGAAAGTGAGATTAGCAGCCAGAGAAGATATTAAAAATCTTGTTCCGATATGTGATGCTGCAGTAGCTAAGGGCATGTTCAGGATATAGTGAGAGGAAATGTAGATAAATTGTAGGCGAGGTAGCTCAATAGGTTAGAGCAATGTACATGTAATGCAGAGGTTGTCGGTTCGAGCCCGGCCCTCGCCAGATATTTTTCTAATTTTCCTCCCTATCTAATCCTGAACAGATCTCATTCATTGATATTTAACCAAACCATTCTTCCAACACCGTGATCTGCCCGCTGTATGTTTCCCCTTTACTGTTGTACAGTAGGGCGTGTATGTGTGAGAGAGAAAGTGAGATTAGCAGCCAGAGAAGATATTAAAAATCTTGTTCCGATATGTGATGCTGCAGTAGCTAAGGGCATGTTCAGGATATAGTGAGAGGAAATGTAGATAAATTGTAGGCGAGGTAGCTCAATAGGTTAGAGCAATGTACATGTAATGCAGAGGTTGTCGCGCGCCACCCAGGGGGGTGACAACTTCAAAAAATCCGACTTTATATATATATAATATATATAATATGACAATTGCGCGGACAAGAAAAATTTCTCAAGATCAAAAATCGGGCGGCGTTAATTTTTTCGTTTGACATGCGCTGCAGATCCCTAGTGCGCGCGTTTTCAACTCCTCTTTGTCAGAAGGCAGAGGCGAAGAAAGCCTGGGTCCAGTGGGGGCGCGATTATAATCTGGGTGCCTTGAGGCGTCTTTACAGGTGCGCGCTAGCAAAAAGAGTACACTTTTATTTCCTAGACCAACTTTTTTCAAACGGCTATAGCCACGCAACCACATGGCCGATTTGAGTAAACTAAACGGCATCTGATAGGGAATCGATAGCACTAACCGATACCCCAAACCCGAACCCTAACCAGACCCTAACAACAGCCCTAACCCGTCTCGAATGCCAAAATCGTTGAATTGTTAGCAATGAAAGGCACCCAGATTTTAACGTTTTCCTGGTTCGACAAGGTGACAACCTTTGGTCCCAGTTTTGGATACTTTGTAAACCCTTTACTGTTGTACAGTAGGGCGTGTATGTGTGAGAGAGAAAGTGAGATTAGCAGCCAGAGAAGATATTAAAAATCTTGTTCCAGTCTTTCCTTTCAAATAAGTTTTTCTTCCAAACTTTTTGCTTCCAAAAAGATTTGTCTCTGTTTTCAGTTTTGAAGTTTCAGGTTTTTTACCTCCTCGGGCTCCTCGGCATGCCACATGCGTTACCGTTTAATATCCGAAAGGATGTACTGCAGTGTGGTTGATATTAATATTTGCCTACTGGCTTTCTGTTTAACTTTAAATTGAAAGACTCTGCTCTCATTTCTCAAATCTCAATGAGAGTGCCGTGTGATCAGAACTAGATAACATTGTTGGACATGGAGGTAGTCCGTCGCATAGTAGCAGAGACTGTTTTATTGCAGAGATACTTTACTGAGAGAGTTACTGACCAGTTATTAAAATATCTCTACGATAAATGTGTCCTTTGAGATCGGGGAAAGTCAACATAGTCAAGGAGCTATGCTCTACGATCGTCTACGGTCTACCTTCGACAATATTTCCATTTTGTTTTTGTCCACTCTCAAGTTAAGTCTTTCTGATTTGTAGAATAGTTCGATTATTTCTGACGCCCCTAATCCCTATCTCTTCTGAACAATAGCCGGTGTTGGTGCGGTCCAAAAGAGAGTGAGAGGATGTCCCTCCTTCTTCCCCTCTTGTTGCTGCTGTGTGGGCTGGTGGAGGCCGGCAAGGTCCGCATGTGTGCCAACCACTGGTGTACAGGTAATGAAACCCACATAGGACGATAAAATACCCGACTATCATATAGTCCATCCGGAAGGAGATCACAAAACTTCATCACAAATGTTTCTAATAAACAATCATCCGATCCTTACCCTCTGTCACAAATACCTTGTTTCAAATATTTCAAATCTCCCTACAATCCCACTTTTAAAATGTTTCTGAAACTCTCCACTTTTTAGAGCCGGTGTACAAAGCTAATGCCACTCCACTTTTCAGAGCCGGTGTACAAAGCCAATGCCATTGACGACTGGACAAACCCAAAACCAGGCTTCCTCCAACTTCTAAAAGGAGCTGATATTGTTGTGTTTGGGGTGGAAGGATCATGGTTTGATGCTGAGGTAAATTATAATTAGTCTTAATTAATTGCCCAACTTTAATTAGCCTTCATTAATTACCCATCCTTTAATCAGTCTGTCAACCTCTGTATATGAAAGACTTGTTATGGTGTTTGGCAATCGAAGATGTTTATCATGTCCCGTGTTAACTGTCATTAATTGTGCTGCACAATACACAAACCACAAACAAGACCGTCCACCGTGTGTACGTCACACCGTACCTGAGTTTACTAACATTTATTACTGGTGGTAAATCGGTTGTGGATGGGCCAGATTTAGGCTCGTACTATTTTGGTGCAGTCGGCAAGATCACATAGTGTGCCGCACCATCTGCCCTACTCCTCTCTCTCTCTCTCTCTCTCTCTCTCTCTCTCTCTCTCTCTCTCTCTCTCTCTCTCTCTCTCTCTCCCTATCTCTCTATCACTCTCTCTTCTCTCTCTCTCTCCTTCCTCTATTTGTTTACTTACTAAATGAACAGTAGGATATTGATTCGAGTGGTTCACCTAAACATATTATCATATTATGCCAGACACACCCACTCAATGGAAATCGGCACAAGGGGCAAATTTTTGCTATTTCCGGCTGAATAGAAAGGAATGCACGAACTGTGTTGAATACAGAACCTACCCAATCTTTGTGTCAATCCATCGCGGAGAGAGGGTCGAACCCCTTCCATCTACACATTATCCCAACTTTTTTAACAATTTATCCCGTTTTCAGAGTAACGGGAAGAGAGGATTCATTCCTCAAAGTATGGCAGAGATACTGGAAACTATCGTTGAACCTCGTGTGGAGGTATGTAATCTGAAACTCTTTTCTTTCTTTTTAGAAGTGTGACATCTTGAGTGTGTTATTCCGGTTTGAAAGTCAGGGTTTCAAGAGATATCTATAGCACGAAATAGAAAAGTGAACAAGTAGAAAGAGGATTTAAGTATCATGCTTGTCGTAGCAGCTTGTAGAAATTAGAACACAATTTGTACACTGTATGTAGCCAGTTTGAGAGAGTGTACAACTATACACGTAATAGTGCCGCAAGATTCCATGATGTCTCTCTCACTCTCCACCCGCCTTTCTATCTCCCTGTTTTTCTCTTTTTCTCTCTCTCCCTCTCTCTAAATCCCCACTTCTTCTCTCACTATTCCTCTCATATAAAATCTTTGACTCACGCCTCCCCCACTCAGTTCAACCCGTACTACAAAGAACCGGGAGAGGAACAGCAACAGGAACAAAATGAACAACATCAGGAGGTGCGAGCAGTTAGGAACATTACAGCAACAACAAACCGACAAACGAACAAAAAACGAACATTCGATCTTGAAAATGATCTTGTGTACGATGACGAAGACGTTGAAAATGATTTTGATGGACTGGTATTTGACAAGGGACAGATTGTATCACCGATAGTGTCACCGACTCAACAAAACCAACCACAACAACAAAAACAAGAACAAGACCTTCAAAAACAACCCCTGGGGGACAAAACTGATACCACGGGGGGTTCTGATCCTTCACCTCAAACTAACACTCCCCCTGCTCACTCGCCACAGAGTGCAGAACAACTTCAGGAACAGGAACAGCAACAGTTGAAGGAGCAGCAACAGTTAATTGAACAGCAACAATTGAGGGACCAGCAATTGCAACAAGAGCGCTTACAATTGGAAAGACTACAGCAGCAGCAGCAGATCGAAACTCAACAACAGCAGGGTGAAACTCAGCAACACAAATACTCTCACAACGAAGAGCTATGGAACAGTCTCACTCCCGAGGAACGTGTCTTGCTGGAGGAGCAACTACAGGGTATGTTAACCCCTGAACAATGGGAGCAACTCAACCCTGACCAGAGGACTGAGGTGGAACGAAGGTTACTGGAACACGGCCGTCAGCAACAATTAGAGAAACAGCAACAATTGGAGAAACAGCGACTGCAACAGGAGGAAGCACAGAGACAGCTGGCTGAGAGAGAAGCCGCCCAGTTAGCTGCTGCACAGCTCGCTGAGAGAGAGGCTGCCCAGTTAGCACAGAAGAAGAAAGATGAAGAGGCCATGGTTTTATCAGCGGAAGGGGATGGAGGGATGGAGGATATGGATCTTGAAGAAGATGAAGATATGGTGGATGACATGGGGGGAGAGGAGGAAGAGGGGGAGGAGAGTGAGGAGGAAAGGGTGAAGAGAGAGGATGAGGAGGAGGCGATGAAGAAGAGGGATGAAGAAAAGAGGGTAGCTGAGGAGCAGAGAAGGAGGGATGAAGAGAAGAGGGTCGCTGAAGAACAGAGAAGAGCTGCTCTCGAGGCGGAGAGGGTGAAGATTGAGCTGCAGATTGAACAGAGAAAGGCGTTGGAAGAACAGCAAAGGAGGCAGCAGGAGGAGGTGGACAGGAAGAAGAGAGAAGAGGAATTATTGAGGCAACAAGAAGAGGAAAGGAGAAAGGTAGAGGGGGAGAAGAGACTAGAACAAGAAAAGTTGCTGAGAGAAGAAGAAGAAAGAAGACGACAAGAGGAAGAGGAAAGAGTGAAAAAAGAGGTCGAGGAGCGACGACAAAAGGAAGAACAAGATAGAATTCAGCGGGAAGAAGACGAAAGAAAACAGAAAGAAGAACAGGAGAGGTTGGCAAGAGAGGAAACAGAACGAAAAGAACGAGAGGAACATGAAAGAAAGGAGAGGGAGGAACAGGAAAGAAAGGAGAGGGAGGAACAGGAAAGAAAGGAGAGGGAGGAAAGGGAAAGAAAGGAGAGGGAGGAACAGGAAAGAGTACAGCGTGAAGAAGAAGAAAGAAGGGCACACCAGGAAAGACAAGAGCGTGAAGAGAGAGAAAGGAAGGAAAAGGAAGATCAGGCTAAAAGAGAGGAAGAAGCCAGGATGGCACAACTACGTGCCCAGGACGAGGAAATAGCAAGACAGCGTGCCGAGCAGGATCGCCGCAGATCAGCCAAGGATAATGAAGACAAGAAACAAGAGGAATTCCTAGCAAGGAAAGCTCAACTTCAGGAAGAGTATAGAAGGAGGAGAGATGAAATACGACAGCAGAAGAAGGTATACTGCACGCTTAGATTATTATATATGTTTGCTTGTTTTTTGGGTTTCAAAGATGGGGGAGTTCGTGTCACATCTTTTTTATGTTGCATCATTATGGCCGCTATTTCTTTTGCTATGTTTGATCAATAATCCAGGAACCGACCGAAACAGGAAATAATGGTCCATGATTGGCAGATAACCAGTCACGTGACCTAAATAAAGAGCTCTGATTGGTTGTTTACTTGTTTCGGTCGGTTCCTGATCCCTATTTGTGTCATGGGTCATGCATTCTCTTGCTACACGTGTTCTAATTCCAATGCCCCTTTCCACAAAGCATCACCGACTGACCTTTAGTACTATCAAACATCTTCCTTGTTCACACATGATACCTTTCAGATTACCCGAAAAGAGAATGAGGTCGTTCAAAATGAAGATAAGGCTCAACGTGAGGAACAAAAGGAACAATCTCGAGAGGAACAGCAACAACCTCATGAGGAACAGCAACAAAATCAGCAAGAGGGACCTCAGGAAGAGAACAAGTCGGTTGAAAGGGAGAAACCTGAGGAGAGTAGTATTCAGAACCAGAATCCTGACCAAGGCGAGCAGATACCCGAACAGACCCAAGAACAGCAAAATCCCGAGAAACCTCAAGAACAGAATCCTGAAGAAACACAGAAAGATGAACAAAAAGAGGGACAGAAAGAGGAACAGAAGCAGGAACAGAAAGAGGAACAGAGACAGGAACAAAAAGAGGACCATGTAGCACAAGACTCCCTTCCACATGGTAAGAGAGGCCCGTTATAATAGCTGTAAGACTGCAGTTATAACTACACTCTTTCTGTTTTGAAAATACCATATCTCAAGTTTACAAACCCTGCTCTTTTCCTTTCAGTCTTGGCCTGCAGTAGCCAGTTGGCTATAGTGATGTTGTACTTTTCTCTCTCTCTCTCTCTCTCTCTCTCTCTCTCTCTCTCTCTCTCTCTCTCTCTCACCCTCTGTTTTCTTTCCAACTCGCTGTTTCCGACAACAACCAGTCTGGTGCAATACCAAACACAGAGCCCACACCAACAACAACTCCCGGATAAGAGTAAAGAAAAAGTGGGATAAAACTTATAAAATTTCTTTCAGTTCCCCCTGGTGATGATAATTTTGGTCAAATGTATGGTGATGAAGATGAAGATTTAGGTAAATTATCCCACGATCATCTCCTGTAATAATTGTTGTCACTAATTTTAAGATTTCTGATGATTTCTTTCTCACCAATTCCAGTAATACGGTGAATTCTCTCTTGCTATCTCCTAAACTAACCTTGAAATAACCCTAAATCACAGTCAACTAACCCCTGCTAGGTATTAACGAGGCACTCATGGGAATCGAACAACCTAGTGAAGACCAGAGACACAAATCAGAAGAGGAGGATTTAATAAGACAACAGATTCTACAAGAAGATGAAAAGGAAAGAACAAGGAGAAAAGAGGAAGAAGAGGAGGAGAATCGAAGACGTAATGAAGAAGACGAAGAAGAAAGGAGACGGAGAGATCGAAACAGTGTCCGTACATCTGACAACCCATCAGTTATTCGTCATCCACTTCCGTTCTACTGCTCAATCCCAATTGTAAGCCACAATTCAACAATCCCCGCCCCGTGGTCGTATTATTAGCAACACCCTTCCTGCGCAACAACGGGGAGGGTGACTTGACGTAGGGCGCGGGAAAAGATAACTGGCGCGCTTGAAAAGTACAATTGTGTGCGCGGTGGTCAGGTGCAAAAGGCGCTGTCGTGTCACAATTCCCTCTGCTATGCTCGAATATGTGAGTCTTCCTCGTGTCAGTCTTGTTTTGATCTGTTAATTACCAATTAATTTAATTTAATTAATATCTCTCTCAGATATCGTCACTGTGCGAGAGTTCTGGGTCTGGTACGGCCCTGCTGGTGTGTGTTGCGACGGTTTTTGTTGGGGGAATTATAGCCCTTCTTGTGTTTAATAGTAAGTTAAACCGTGATTAACTCACATTTAATTGCAGCTAGTAAGGTTTCCTACACACTCATCAAATTCTTAAACTTTAGACCCGCCTTTTTTCAATGTTGAGGCATATGTCTATCTTTATTTATAATTTCAGTCTTGTCCCAGACAAGCTGTCTTTCTCTACTCGTTTTAGTAAAATATCTCCTCTCCCAGGTCCCTCTACCTCAAACACCAAGAAGGGACCAGAGAACGGAGCAGTTCAGATGCCGAAAGAGATTGTGGCTAAACCCGATCCTAAAGTTCTGGAAAGTATACAAGAACAGGCAAAACTTCAACAACAACTGTCTGGAAATATTGATGGTAAGGGTGGCCCTTCTTTCACTTGGAGATATAGTCTGAGAAAGAGATTCGACTCGGGCAGAAACTAGTTTGTGATAGAGATACGAGTTGGTTAGCTGGGGTTAGATGAAATCTAGGTCAAAACATCATACAGATTATTTCTGTCATAAGTTTTAGGTATTAATATCATGTTTAGTGTTGTGTGATCTTCTTGAAGAGTCCTTCCTTTTCTTCTATTTGCCACCTGGCTGAGAGAGAATAAAGAAAGAGAGAAAAAGAGATAGAAAATCGAATGTTATACTCCACGTATGTTAAACAATGGCTTCTGCTGCTGCGTAGAATTGCACAATCATTCTCACACAGTTTAAACCGTGTGTGCTGGGGATGTTATGAGTAGTTACATAGCAGTACCATCTCTCTCTCAAATTTACTATTTCTCTCCAATTGATTGCTCCCAAATCCTGATTGAACCTATTTCTTCCTGCTTGATGTATCTCTATCCCCCTCAAGTTCTAACCTACCCTCGTCCCTATCCCATACAGCCCCCACCCAGTACTAACCCTCGCCCCTCTCCCATACAGCCCCC
>AVPN01001499.1:0-10564 GCA_000695325.1 Pleurobrachia bachei | reverse complement strand
CTCTCTCTCTCTCTCTCTCTCTCTCTCTCTCTCTTTTCTCTCTCTCTCTCTCTCTCCCCTCTCGCGTTATCCAAGAGAAAGACAAGCTCTTATCACAAGCAAAGTAATCCACCGGATTTTTAACAATTCTATTCTCAATTCCTCCATCTTCAAATTTGTAGCTCTCATCTCTCGTTGTCATGGCCAGGAACCTCAACATAGATACGGAACGGCAGGAATTCCTGAAAGAGTCCTACCGGAAAGAGGGTCTCCTCAGAAACAAATGGTTCCAAGGATACTTTGGAGCTAACGCTCTCCCTGACGGTATGGGTGGCCCTCCCAGTTCCAGTCCAGAACCGAGCACTAAAGTTGCTAAACCGACCTTCATCAAGGTGAGACCTGCTCCTCCCACACCCACCCCCAAGAAGGTCCACCCAGTTCTAACAGCTGAGACTGTGAGAGGGAAGTTCTCGGAGATGCGTGCGGCCAGTCCTGGTACCCAGGCTATGGTCTACAACGGTCTCAGCTCCGAGGGTGATGGCAGGAAGTCCTACCTGCTGAAGAGGAAGACCGTTGGACCTGAGGAGAAGTTTGAGTACCCACTGACTAGCTCCCAGGAGGTGGGATGGGATATAAAGGAGGTGTCAAAGACGTGCGAGACCCGGGCAGCTCATTTTGGGAAAAGTAGGATTATTAGGGATACTTTCTTTGCACAGAATGGTGTTATGTGAACAGGAGGAGGAGAGATCAGAACTGGAAATATGTGAAAAATAAACTATATGGTGATATATTTGAATATTTATTCGTTTTATGTAAGTTATGTTACTTTTTTACATTTGTTAGCTAGCTAAAACGCTTTTTGAATTTGGATTATATTTCCTAATCATCATGAACACAATGTTTACCACCCCTTCTGGCTTCCGTGAACCCAGTTCACCTAGACAAGACCCTTGTTGAGTGACAACAATTATATTAAAGACATGGTCCAATTCCACCTGTCAGGCCAATATGCTCTGACCGCCGTTCTCGCGGCCAATGCTCTGATATAATTCCACCGAATAAGCAATTGAAACAAGGCATCTTTTTGATTTGTAATAAAATATTCATCATGATGTCAAGAGTGCAAAAGAAGATGTTACACAGGAAATACTATATCACGAAATAGTGCGAGAAAAAGAACAGATGTTACGAGAATATCTTTCTCAACACAAATCCGTATACTAATTCCCTGTCAACTCAAACTTCTTATTTAAGCTAAATTCCATTCTTACCTAAGTATATAATATTAACACTTTCCACACCACTCATCAACAACATCAAGAGAGATATAAAGATCATATGATAGAATTGTGGGGATGTGTGTGGGAGTGTTAGTAACCACGACAACCGAATTAACAATGGTTTCCATGGCGGGTAACAACGCCATGGGGTATATCGGTGATGGAACTAGCGGCTACCAAACAATCTCACACACAACCCACACACACCTACCATCTTATACTCTCATTATATTAGAGATGGTAGCTAATAACATGTTGTGTCAGCTCGAGGGTGTGGTGCGTCAAAAGTTGAATATTTTTGTAAAAAAGCTTACATTATATATTAATCGCATAGTTATACAAATCCAAATACAGTACAAAATTATTAATACACATTCTTTCGAGATGAAAAACCGATATTTTCCATTCTCCTATGCAACTTATTAAGGGTCAAATTCAGCGTCATACTCATATATTATATAACAAATTCCACCGAGCTGGAAATCTAAAATGATTTCATCAGATCTATTCTTATAAAGCTTGGGTCGGGTGTCAGTATATATCGCGTGATGAGCTCCATCATATATATTAAAATTATCCCACAGTATATTTTTGTCTCTTCCAAAAAATAACTTATACGCGTACTACGCGGCCAGGGATAATTAAAGCCCTTGCACCTCAACATCCACGGGGGTTCCAGGGTAGTTCTCTCCACCCAGCATCACTGTAAGGGTGTGTTTACCGCCCTGTTTCGGCTCAAAGAGGATGTTGATTCCCGTGTCAGAGCTGGGTCCAAGCTGAGGAGGGGGGTTAGTAGAGCCTAGAAATCTACCATTCAACTAGATTAGGGGATGTAATGGTAAAACAAAAGCGTGCAGGAAATTGCTTCCACTCATTTTATGTTTACCTGACAGGAGATGTCTGAGCCATCAGGTCCCTTACAGGACACGGACAGACCGCTGTGATCCTTCTTTGGGATGGGCAGGGTGATGGTTGCCTTCTGCTGCACTTGGGTTTCAGTTCCACTGCCAGATGCTGTCGTGTCTCTGCAGCTGATCAACTCTAGAGAAATGCCACCTTCATCGCCCTAGAGGTGGAGGCCGGTTAGATTGGTGGTGAATTAGAGGCCGGTTATATGTTGGAAACTAGAGTTGAATTAGAGGCCGGTTATATAGGAAACTAGAGGTGAACCCTCTCTCTCTCTCTCTCTCTCTCTCTCTCTCTCTTTTCTCTCTCTCTCTCTCTCTCCCCTCTCGCGTTATCCAAGAGAAAGACAAGCTCTTATCACAAGCAAAGTAATCCACCGGATTTTTAACAATTCTATTCTCAATTCCTCCATCTTCAAATTTGTAGCTCTCATCTCTCGTTGTCATGGCCAGGAACCTCAACATAGATACGGAACGGCAGGAGTTCCTCAAAGAATCCTACCGGAAAGAGGGTCTCCTCCGAAACAAATGGTTCCAAGGATACTTCGGTGCTAACGCTCTCCCCGATGGTATGGGTGGCCCTCCCAGCTCCAGTCCGGAACCGAGCACTAAAGTTGCCAAACCCACCTTCATCAAGGTGAGACCTGCTCCTCCCACACCCACCCCCAAGAAGGTTCACCCAGTTCTAACAGCTGAGACGGTGCGAGGGAAGTTCTCGGAGATGAGGGCTGCCAGTCCTGGGACCCAGGCCATGGTGTACAATGGGCTCAGCTCCGAGGGGGATGGCAGGAAGTCCTACCTGCTGAAGAGGAAGACTGTTGGACCAGAAGAGAAGTTTGAGTACCCACTGACTAGTTCTCAGGAGGTGGGATGGGATATAAAGGAGGTGTCGAAGACGTGCGAGACCCGAGCAGCTCATTTTGGGAAAAGTAGGATTATCAGGGACACGTTCTTTGCACAGAATGGTGTTATGTGAACAGGATGAGGATTGTCAGAGCATTGGTCTGACAGTGGGAGGAGGAGAAATCAGAACTGGAAATATGTGAAAAATAAACTATATGGTGATATATTTGAATATTTATTCGTTTTATGTAAGTTATGTTACTTTTTTACATTTGTTAGCTAGCATCAACGCTTTTTGATTTTGGCAGTTCACTTTCCTGATCATCATGAGCACCATGTTTACCACCCCTTCTGGCTTCTGTGAACCCAATTCCCCTACAAGGCCCTTTATGGTTCTTCCACCGAATAAACGATTGAAACAAGACATCTTTTTGATTTGTAATAAAATATTCATCATGTTGTCAAGAGTGCAAAAGAAGATGTTACACAGGAAACACACATATCACGAAATAGTGCGAGAAAAAGAACAGATGTCACAAGAATATCTCTCTCCACACAAATCCGTATATTAATTTCCTGTCAACTAATTCTTCTTATTTAAGCTAAATTCCATTCTTACCTAAGTATTAACACTTCCACACCTCATTCAACAACAACAAAGAGAGATATAAAGATCATATGGTAGAATTATGAGGGATGTGTGTGGGGGAGTTTTGGTAACCACGACAACCGAATTAACAATGGTTTCCATGGCGGGTAACAACACCATGGGGTATATCGGTGATGGAACTAGTGGCTAACAAACACTCACACACAAACATAACCAGTAACCACAGAACTACCATGTATCTCATACTCTCATATTAGAGATGGTAGAGATGTTGTGTTAGCTCGAGGGTGTGGAGCGTCAAAAGTTGAATATTTTTGTAAAAAAGCTTACATTATATATTAATCGCATAGTTATACAAATCCAAATACAGTACAAAATTATTAATACACATTCTTTCGAGATGAAAAACCTTTTCCATTCTCCTATGCAGGGTCAAATGTCAGCGTCATACTCATATATTATATAACAAATTCCACCGAGCTGGAAATCTAAAATGATTTCATCAGATCTATTCTTATAAAGCTTGGGTCGGGTGTCAGTATATATCGCGTGATGAGCTCCATCATATATATTAAAATTATCCCACAGTATATTTTTGTCTCTTCCAAAAAATAACTTATACGCGTACTACGCGGCGGAGGGATAATTATAGGCCTTGCACCTCAACATCCACGGGGGTTCCAGGGTAGTTCTCTCCACCCAGCATCACTGTAAGGGTGTGTTTACCGCCCTGTTTCGGCTCAAAGAGGATGTTGATTCCCGTGTCAGAGCTGGGTCCAAGCTGAGGAGGGGGGTTAGTAGAGCCTAGAAATCTACCATTCAACTAGATTAGGGGATGTAATGGTAAAACAAAAGCGTGCAGGAAATTGCTTCCACTCATTTTATGTTTACCTGACAGGAGATGTCTGAGCCATCAGGTCCCTTACAGGACACGGACAGACCGCTGTGATCCTTCTTTGGGATGGGCAGGGTGATGGTTGCCTTCTGCTGCACTTGGGTTTCAGTTCCACTGCCAGATGCTGTCGTGTCTCTGCAGCTGATCAACTCTAGAGAAATGCCACCTTCATCGCCCTAGAGGTGGAGGCCGGTTAGATTGGTGGTGAATTAGAGGCCGGTTATATGTTGGAAACTAGAGTTGAATTAGAGGCCGGTTATATAGGAAACTAGAGGTGAATTAGAGGCTGGCTGTTTTGGAAATTAGACGTGAATCAGGGAGTTAGATCGAGGAATTTTTCAATTTCCACCACTTATTTGGTCAATTGGGGGTCAGTTTACAAGTCCAAGTCCTTGGATTTTGGTTGAGTATGCTTCGTTACCACGGTGATCATGTGTGTTTATACCTGAGGCAGTGACTTGATATCGATGAGTGCGGGGCTACCGTTGATACTGAGTCCCTTATATTTCACATCCACATTGTGAACTCCCGCTACTTCAGGCTTGAAGGACACCGCGTAGGTCAGATCAGGCTCCTCAGTGACTGTGCACTCGAATGGTTTTCCGAAGGGATCAACTCCGATTGCAGTGACCTCGCCCTTGCCAGCGTCCTTGGTGGTGCATCTGGACAGAAAGAGAGGGGGTTAGAAATAGTGGATTTAGGACGACACGAAAAGGGACATTCTCAGGTCAAACTTTTACAGACATAATTATCCCAAATTTATGGTAGGTGGTTTGTTTCCCCCTTCTCAAGTTCTGATTATGTACCAGTTTGTGACCACTCATTACCTGAATGAGATGGCCCCCTTGGAGCACTTGATGTGGTTGGCACCGCTCAGGATGTAACAGAGTCGTGCTGGGGCAGGTCCCTTGACTGTGAAGTAGGCAGGGGATCCGGGAATGTGCTTTCCGTCCCAGAGGATGTTCAGCTGGTGTTTGCCGGGATCTGTCAGGAGGGATTTGTTGGTTAGAAACGCGAGGGTGGATTATAGTCTTGGGATCTGGGTGACTGGTGAGAAATGTTTTTGGTGATCCGGCTTTTTCTCCTTTTCTATAATGTATGGATGAGACCCACAAGGAACTATTTTGTTTTGCCGATCTTGCAGGCAGTTTTGATGGTACCTGTGGGTTTGATGGTAATTTCATGCATATCTCCCGTCTTCTTCATCTCACAATCGATTGTTGTGCCGGTGTCCTCATTCTTGCAAGTCACCTGATAGAGAGGAGGTAGGGGATGTAGAGAGAGAGGAGAGGGGATGGAGAGAGGGAGGAGGAGGTAGGGATAGAGAGGGAGGAGGTAGGGATAGAGAGGAGAGGGAGGAGGTAGGGCTAGCTTACATCCGGTCTCTCATTCTCACGTGGCCGGGTGGCAGAGAGGAAAAGCGAATTAAAAAGCGGCACCCTGGAGTGCGCTTTATTGCAACCTGCAGCATGCAGCGGAAGCGCAAATGCAGTGGGAAGCTATACTGCAAGGTGGGTGAGAGAAATATAGTCAAACAAAGATAGTGAGCGAGAAGAAGGGTTGGAGAGAAATATAGTGTGAGAGAGTGAGAGAGAGAAAGCTACACACATAAGGGAAAGCGCATGTGTAACCCACATCCTGACAAACACACGTACCTGAAGTTTTCCAGGTCCTGCAAGTCGGGTGTCAATAGGGATCCTGATAAACTGATTGATCTCTAGTTGGATGTTGCTCAGATCGGGTGTCCTGACCGTGAAGGCTCCCATCAGCATCAGAAGCACGTCACACAGTTCATAGACAATCCTGCCATCTACCATGTCAATCATGACCTCGATAGGGGATCCCGGGATGGGCTGTCCATCCCACATGATCTCCAGCTTGTGGAGGCCAGGCTTGGTGGGCTTGATCGTGATGTTCTGGTCGGATCCGGACTGAGGATGGGTTAGGTGGGTTAGATATGGGAGAGTCATTGAGGGAGGATGGTGGGTCCATGGTTTATTATAAAGGTCCAGGAAATATTAAAAAATAATCCAGGCAAATGGAAGGGAAGATTGGGAATGAAAGGGAAGATAAAGGGGAATGAAAGGAATGATCAAGTTCCACAACACTAACCTTCTTGCACTCGCAAGGAACCAACTGTCCGTCAGGTCCAGCACATGAAGCCGTTAGGACTCCTGGTCCAGCTCGGGAACAATCTACACTGAACTGAACACCGTCCTTGACCACCTTCACGGCGTTATTCTTCTTCAGAGTGACAGCATTAGCACCAGAAGGAGGGTCAACTGTGAATCGGAAGGGTGATTTGGGGATATCCACTCCGTTGAAGGTAACGTGGAGGAGATGGGGGCCAGTTTCCAGGGGCTTAACCGCGATCTCAACAGCACCTGGGGGATTTAGAATTTAGGAATAATATTTCATATTAGTGCAAAGTAATTCATATATTGAAGTGTACTTGAATCGAAAAAAGAAAAATCTATAGTTTACCTTGAATAAAATCTATAATTTACCTTGCTTGGTGGGTACGACGGTAACGGGGCATGGCTGTTTGCTGTTCTCATGCATGCATGACACCTCCACATTTCCAGTTCCAGCAGCAGAAAGATCAATGGGGATCTGTTTTTACGAGGATGGGGGATGTTCAATTCGAGATACTAAATTAATTAAAGGTAAGAATGGGAACAACAAACGAACGAACAGTAATACTCGAAACAAAGCAAAAAAATAAACAAACAAACAAACAATAATCACCTTCATGGTCTGGTTCAGCTGCACTTGAATGTCATCAAAGTTAGGGTGTCGGACTCCCTTGGCTCCCTTGGCCGAGGCATCCACCTCCCAGGGTGCGAGATCAAGAGTCATTCCGAGGGTATCAGGAGTGACATGTTTCACCTGGATAATGGCGGGGCATCCCGGAACTTGCTTGTTGTTGAACTCCAATCCCAGGGTGTGATCTCCGTCTCCACGGGGCTTGAACAGCACCTCCACATCTCCGTTATCCAAGGTCTTGGTCTTGACTGGGATATTAGATCCATCGGGTGCCTTGCAGGTTCCAAGGAGTTGTCCCTCTCCCGCCTTTGACACATCAACAATAATGCTGACATCTTCACCGTCCTTGAGAGGTGATTTAGGTCCTCGCTTGATCTTGACAGCATCTGCACCAGTAGGTTCCTTGACCTCGAACTTGTAGGGAGATCCGGGTAGGTTCTCTCCGTTGTATTTGAGGTGAACAGTGTACCAACCGGGCTCCTTGGGGCTAACCTGGACCTCCTTGCCATTGGGTCCATCGACCAACTTGACAGGAACGTGTTTCAGAGTTGCATCGTGGATACATGTGACATCGATCTGTCCGTCTCCAGAGAAGGTCAAGTCAATAGGAATCCTCATGTCTTGTCCCTTCATGATCTTTACATTCACCAGGTTGGGAACGGCAACCAGGGATTTGGCATCCAAATCCAGGCAGATCGAGCCGGAATCATCCTTGGCCTTTCCTCCGTTCATTGTGACATCAGCAGGTCCCTTAATGTCCATCTCAAATGGACAGCCAGGAAGAGGATGACCATTGAAGAGCAGGTTGATCAGATGAATACCCTTTTCTGTTGGTTTGAACTTCAGGTGAGCCAGTCCAGTCTCAGAGTCCACCTCAATCTCAATTGGGATCGTCTTGCCACTTGGGGTCTTGGCAATACCGGTCAGATTTCCAGGTCCAGCACCGCTCAGGTTGATCAGGAAGGTGAGGAAGTCTCCGTCCTTTCCGAAGAGTTTTCCGTCCTTGCCAGGTTTCATGGAGCAAGCATCAGCACCCACGGGCTTCTTCACAGTGATTTTGTAAGGGCCACCGGGGAGGTCTTCGTATGTTGATGGTTCGAGGTCCAGATCCGGAGGGTTTGATGGTGATATTCTTGATGTTGTTAGGTCCATCGGTAACCTTCACCGGCTCGCTGACTCCAGTGACTTCGTTGATCATGGTCACCTTGAAGTCTCCAGGTCCAGCCTCACTGAGATCGACAGGAACGTTGATCTCTTGATCGGGCTCGATCTCCAGACCATTGATGTTGGGTAGTTTACATCCCATGGCTCCTGGTCCCTTGACCACGATGGCCTTGGGGAAGTCCTTGGTGTTCTTTCCACAGAACTTGATATCAACGAGGTAATCGCCTTCCTCATCCGGATTAAAAACACAAGATTTGACTCCTGCACCGAGATCCTTGAGGGTGACGGGCACCTTCTTACCATTAGCGATGGGGTTTCCGTTCTTGTCCAGGGGAATGATCTCCACAGTGACATCATCTCCGGGTCCGGCAGCACTGGTGTCAATAGTAAACTGGTTATCGTGTTTGGCCTTGGGGTTCTTGAGTCCATCTCCACCGCACTTCACCTTATTCGCATCAATACCTGCCTTGACAGGCACGGTCATGGGTGCTCCGGGGACTTGTTTTCCATCAAACTTGACATCAATGTTGTGGTTTCCAACATCATCAGGGGTGAACGTGATGTCATAGGTACCATCCTCGTTGTCCTTCACCTTCACGGGCACCTTCTGCCCGTTAGGTCCCTTGATGTTAACTGCAACATCTCCTGGTCCAGCCTCAGATGCATCGATCTTGATAGTTGAAGGCACGCCAGTCTTGACGTTGTTACCTACACCATCACCTCCCAGTTTGACCTTGGAGGCATCAGAAGGTTGTGGCTCCTCAATGAGGGGGTGGAAGGGACCTCCAGGTGCCTGGGCTCCATCAAGGGTCACATTAATGGTATACTCGCCAGGCTCCTGGGGAGTGTAGATGACCGTCACAGTACCATCACCGTTATCCTGCACATCAATGTCACACTTGGAGGGTCCTTCAACATCAAAGTTGAGAGCTCCCTCCGCACCGTTGGGGTTAACGACAAACTTGTTAGGTTTCCTGGCGTATCCCTTCTTCAGGCCCTTACCGTTAACGATCACCTTCTCGGCGTTGGGGTTAGGTGCAACGTTAACTCCAAAGGTAGATCCAGGAATCTCTTCTCCCGCGAACAAGACCTTGACAGTGTAGGGTCCCTTGAGGGATGGGTTGTACTCACAGTCAAAGATTCCCTTTCCTCGCTTGGTAACCTTAACGTTGGCATCGAACTTGGGGTTGGGAGAACTGACAACAACCTCAACATCTCCGTCTCCGGCTCGGGTAGCGTCCACCTTGAATGTACCGGGCTTTCCGGCCATGAGACCCTTAGGCTCAATACCAGGTCCACTGGCCTTACACTTGCTGGCATCTCCGTTGGGGAAGACATCGAATGCTACGGGGGCACCGGGGACGAGGTCATCATTAGCGGTAACGACCACTTTGTGAGGTCCCTCCTTAGTGGGCTTGTACTGAACATCGAACTTGCCATCTCCCAGGTCCTTGACACTGCAGTCCACAGGTTCTCCATTGGGTCCAATAACGGCCACCTTGACATCGGTATCCTGCTCGTTGGGACTCTTGGGTCCGTTCTTGTCTCCAACTCCAGGAATTCCTCCATTCTTGACGGTGTCAGGCTCGTAGGGGGATGCCGTGAATGGTCCCTTGCCACAATCGCTGGTATCAATCTCAAAGTTGGCAGGTCGATCCTTCTTAACAACTCCATCAATGCTGTCGCCAGCGAGTTTAACCTTGCTGGAGTCAATCTGGGGTTCAACATGGAAGGGAATGCTGGCGAGTTTCTTGCCGTCAGGTCCAATGATATCAGCGACAAAGTCACCTTCCATTCCTGGGGCTGCCTTGACACTGATCGTGCCATCAGGGTTCTCAATGATCTCTACGGGGATCAGCTCACCATTGGGTCCAACACACATGACTGTCATGTCACCTCCCTCTTCAACGGGCAGGGGTCGTCCATCAGCGCCCAGAGGTCCAAGCGGCTTGCCGTCAGGTCCGAGACCGGTGGCGTGAGTCCTGTCCTTTCCAGGGCCAAGGGGCTTGCCGTCAGGTCCGAGCAGAGGCTTTCCATCAGGTCCGAGTAGAGATCCATCAGGTCCAAGGAGTGGTTCACCATTGGGTCCGAGACCGGCCTTGAGGGGCTTGCCATCAGGTCC
>AVPN01001498.1:0-17880 GCA_000695325.1 Pleurobrachia bachei | reverse complement strand
CACGTGATATATCACGTGATTTGCTTAATAACAGAGTTCTTAAATTTGGATGCTCTTAATTTCTTGTTGCTTGATATTGCTTAATTTTAGGTTGCTTAATTTAAGGGTTTGTATTTTCATTTGCCTCTTTTAAGATTGCTTAATTTAATGTTGCTTAATTGTAAGTTGCTAGATTTACTGCAGCGTAATTTTGTAGAGTAAGGTATTTTGGATGCTGTAATATCAATTATTTATTTCTTGGCCCCACTTGAATCAGGTGGCCTGGTTTTTATTTCAAATTACTGAACCTTAGTTTACTTTATACCAACATTAATTGGCTAAAATATTTAACCCAAGTGTACGTTATACCCCTATAAACCCTTAATTCGATCTATAATTGAATAATTAACTAATTATATAAGGTCCACATACCGAATGGTGATCCTCCGAGTCGTTGCTCAAGGGCCTGTGTCATGGTCAGATAACACCTATCTGTGAGGGGTGTCTGTACCAGCTTATCCGTGACACCAAGATACTCAAATCCATAGTTAAACTCTGCGTTTGCCATTCGGATACAGAGTTGTTTTAGGACCTCTTTTTCTTGTGGGTTATAGTAGAATCTGAACAGAGTAGAGGGGGTTTTAGGTCACATATTATAGCGATGTAAAGCGTTATTATTAGTTTTTCAGCATCTCAACTAAAACCAAAACTTCGAAAAAGGTCTTTTTACCTCACTTGAATCTACTGTCTCTCTATCTCTCCCTCCCTCTCTCTAGTTAAAGTAACAATCTCACACCTCTCTCCCTCTAGTTAAAGTAACAATCTCACCTCTCGGCTCTCTCTCTCTCTAGTTAAAGTAACAATCTCACCTCTCTCTCTCCTACTAGTTAAAGTAACAATCTCACCTCATCTGTGCCAGCCACTCAAAGCTCTTATTACTCTCCTCTCTCTCTCCTACTAGTTAGAGTGTCAATCTCACCTCATCTGTGCGAGCCACTCGAAGCTCTTATTACTCTTCACTCCGTTGGCAATGATCTCTCTTGTGACGTCACGCTGGTGAACCAGTTCTGTGATCAACTGTTCCATCTTCTTCCTCTTCACGGGCAGCTGGGAATAGGAGGGTTAGGAAGTGGGTTAGGAGTAGCTGGAAATAAAGAAATTGGTTAGATAGGGGATGAACTTAGAGGTGAGGGGCCGGGTAACTAAGAACTGAAGAAGGGAAGAGCTAATTAGCGGGTAGAGTCCTAGGGATGGATAAAGGGCAGGGACAGTCAGCAAAACAAAAACCTAGATATACGGGCATTATCTGCATGCCCTTATATGGTCAAACACACAACCATGCCCATATTTTATGGTTACACACAAACCTGATCATGAAGTACAGAATCAGCTAGGATGTTCAGCGTTTCCTCTACAGCTCCCAGCACCTCTTCCATAACCTTGATTGGTGCACCCTCAGCAAGCTTAGCCAGGGCTCCGTCACACGCTTCTGACCAGGTGATTTGGGAGGCGAGAAGGACCAGTTGGGCCTGGGGAGGGAGTGGAGTGTTAGAGAAATTGATAAGTTTAGTCGATAAATTTGGGGTATAGGGTAGCCACTGGCTATTTGAAATCGCGGATAATCTGAAACACCAGGCCAGCAGGTGCACCAAATTTGGATTTTTAGACATCAGTGGGCTAGTCAAAACTCATGCTAAAACTCATGTCTAAAAAGCCAAATTTGGTGCACCTGCTGGCCTGTAGAGGGGGGGGGGTGTTTCAAATTAGCCGCCATTTCAAATAGCCAGTCGCTACCCTAATTAATAAAATAGGCTACTATAAAATACACTCATCAGTGAAGAGTTACCTGCCCCCGATTTGAAGAACGTTACCTGGTACTTGCTGATCCAATCCATATACTTGCTCCTATCAAACTTTCCTCCAGCCTCCTTGAATCCCTTGACACCAGCCACCGCTTCAGAGAGCAGTGTGGCTAATGTGAGTCGCATTTCTTTCTCAAGCAGACCCAGCCAGTCGTTAATTTGGGGGTGTTCCGCGATCACGATGGGAGTTAGGAACATGAGCTGAGGAGGGAAATTGAGATATTTCGTAATTAATTAACACACTTAAATAATTAGTTAAATATTAAAGAGATAATGAACTTAATTAATTAGCTAATTAATTAATTAAGAAGCTGTTAATTACCTCCTCTCCCTCACGAGAAGCGACACCCGCAATAGTACCCTCATCTTCACTCAGGATAATTGTTGCAATACCAGCAAACATCTTCCGGAAATGTTTCTGGATCTTCTGAACACTCTTACCTGAATAATTAGTACATAATTAGGTGGTAATTATCAAGGAACTACATAATTAGGTACTAAATAATTCTAGAAACGATTAGAAAATTAGGCGCTAATTAGGATACAATAAGTGTTTTTAAGACTTACTATTTCCAATGATGTCCAGCAGATCCTCGTCTCCGACAAAGTAGAACCTGAATAAAGTTTTAAGTGAGTTGAATGCAGCACAAAAAAACTTGGATCAGGAAAGGAAAAAGAAAGTTTAAATTCTTATTTAGAACAGAAAGTTGGGTTTTGTTGTTCTACAAAAGACTAAAGAGACAACCAAAATGATCATCATATACCTGGGGAATCCTGCTCGTTCTCTCTCCAAATACTCTCCCAGAGCCTTCTGGATCTTCTGCAGCAGATCCGCCAGTCTCTCAAGGGATCGCTGGACTCCGTTGATGGTGATCACGTTGACAATTAGGGGAGATTTAACAACCTTCTTCATTAGTCCCATGAATTCTGTGCTGATACTGTTAGGAAGTTACGATATTGTTAGTAAAGGAGAGTGAGATACTGTTAGTATAGGAGAGGTGGTGAGGTGATGTGGGAATGATAAGTTGTTAGGGGAGTGGAGTGAGGTTACGGTACTATACATGTTATTAGGGAGGGGTGCAGGTGAGGTGAGATACTGTTAGGGAGGGGGGAGGTTATGGTAAAGGTTCTGTTAGGAAGGGAGATTTCTGTTGGCAGGGAATTTGAACAGGCTAACTAATCGGGTATCCAACTTGAGAAACACTTTCTATTTCTCAACGATTAGTTTGTTATTTGAGCACTGTAATTGGTGGGAAGTGAACAAGTCACTGTGAACAAGTCACGTGATGATCTTATTATATACCTGGCAAATCGAGATGTCTCCACGGGCAGGAGATGCGGAATGTCCGCAGATCCACTGAAGATACCATCAAGGTAGACCCATCTCCTCTGGACATCAATCCACACATCAAAGAGGGCGTTGATCCGGTTTAGCTTGTCCTCCCACGCCAGGGCATCTTCCTCAAACACCTTGTATTGGGGGGAATTGGATTGTTGCCAAGATACAGTGGAGTTGGACCCCGATTTACCGGGATGCTCGGGGATTTGCCCGGTAAATCGGAGTTCCGGTATTAAAATAGGTGCACAGAAATGTTTTGTCGTAATGAAGTCTTTTCGAAAAGTTTATTATATTTATTATATTTCGAAAAGTTTATTATTATATCGAGAAATTATAGTGAAACGAATCTCTTAATTAATTATCTAATTAACTAACTTATTACCTTGTAGTATGGTGAGAGTTTCATGGCGGATACACTGTTGATGTGCTCACGGACCCCGTCGAATAACTCGTCCCATCCTCGGATCAGCCGAGATTTGTTCTGAAAAGGAGAGAGATATTAGACACGCAGTTTGTGGTTCAATGGAGTGGAGGGGGGTGTGTGGTAAATTGAACCTAGACTTGGTCTGAGAAGGAGAGAGGCACGGGGTGGTTAGATAGTAATAACTTCAAAGTATATTCTGAGGTTATAATTGACTCTTGAGGTATATTCTGATGGGACAAGGGGACATTGATTTAAGGGGATCCCGTTCTCTCTACCTGGTAGTTGATGAGTTCCAGTTCGTACGTGTTCCATTTCTCCCTGACTTGTTTCAGGAACTCCTCAAGAGCCATTTCACCCTGAGAACAGAGATGAATAATTAGTTGAAGAGAAATAGTCAGCAATTAGTAAAGACTAAAGTTATAGATAGGTAGTTAGTAAAATAGCTTAGGGAATCCTGCTCGTTCTCTCTCCAAATACTCTCCCAGAGCCTTCTGGATCTTCTGCAGCAGATCCGCCAGTCTCTCAAGGGATCTCTGGACTCCGTTAATGGTGATCACGTTGACAATTAGGGGAGATTTAACAACCTTCTTCATTAGTCCCATGAATTCTGTGCTGATACTGTTAGGAAGTTACGATATTGTTAGTAAAGGAGAGTGAGATACTGTTAGTATAGGAGAGGTGGTGAGGTGATGTGGGAATGATAAGTTGTTAGGGGGAGGGGAGTGAGGTTACGGTACTATACATGTTATTAGGGAGGGGTGCAGGTGAGGTGAGATACTGTTAGGGAGGGGGGAGGTTATGGTAAAGGTTCTGTTAGGAAGGGAGATTTCTGTTGGCAGGGAATTTGAACAGGCTAACTAATCGGGTATCCAACTTGAGAAACACTTTCTATTTCTCAACGATTAGTTTGTTATTTGAGCACTGTAATTGGTGGGAAGTGAACAAGTCACTGTGAACAAGTCACGTTATGATCTTATTATATACCTGGCAAATCGAGATGTCTCCACGGGCAGGAGATGTGGAATATCCGCAGATCCACTAAATATACCGTCAAGGTAGACCCATCTCCTCTGGACATCAATCCACACATCAAAGAGGGCGTTGATCCGGTTCAGCTTGTCTTCCCAGGCCAGGGCATCTTCTTCAAACACCTTGGGGCAAGATATTTACGTTTAAAAGGGGGTTGGAAATTTCGTCCTCTTGAAAACTGTATATTATATAATATTCGAGAAACTCTAGGGCACCGAAACACCTTTCGATTTTCGAACCAAAGGATTCTTTCCCAAACTAAACTACCTATTTAATTACCTTGTAGTATGGTGAGAGTTTCATGGCGGATACACTGTTGATGTGTTCACGGACCCCGTCGAATAACTCGTCCCATCCTCGAATCAGCCGAGATTTGTTCTGAAAAGGAGAGAGATATTAGACACGTGTGGATCAATGGAGTGGAGGGGGGGATGATTGGTAAAATGAACTGAGATTTGTTCTGAAAAGGAGAAAGACACGAGGTGGTGAGATAGTAAAAACCGAGGTATACACTGAGGTTATAACTGACTCATGAGGTTACATAATATTCTGAGGGAACATGGTGGAGACATTGATCCAAAGGGACCCCATTCTCTCTACCTGGTAGTTGATAAGTTCCAGTTCGTACGTATTCCATTTCTCCCTGACTTGCTTCAGGAACTCTTCGAGGGCCATTTCACCCTGAGAACGGAGATAATTAGTTAGCCTTTAGAGAGAGGGACTTAATTAGTGAGAGAAGGATAATTATTTAGAGATAATTAGTAATTAGTAACTAAAGATAGTTAGTAAAATTTTCACCCTTGAAGTATGTCCCCGTTACTTTCAAAACTGCCATCCCAATTTCACAAAATTCCACTTAATTAACTAACGCTCACCTGCGCAGTAATGATGATACCACTAATAATACTCTCGTTTTTCATCAAATCAACAGCCCACACTTGACCAAGAGTAAGGCAGGTGCACCAAATTTGGATTTTTAGACATCAGTGGGCTAGTCAAAACTCATGCTAAAACTCATGTCTAAAAAGCCAAATTTGGTGCACCTGCTGGCCTGTAGAGGGGGGGGGGTGTTTCAAATTAGCCGCCATTTCAAATAGCCAGTCGCTACCCTAATTAATAAAATAGGCTACTATAAAATACACTCATCAGTGAAGAGTTACCTGCCCCCGATTTGAAGAACGTTACCTGGTACTTGCTGATCCAATCCATATACTTGCTCCTATCAAACTTTCCTCCAGCCTCCTTGAATCCCTTGACACCAGCCACCGCTTCAGAGAGCAGTGTGGCTAATGTGAGTCGCATTTCTTTCTCAAGCAGACCCAGCCAGTCGTTAATTTGGGGGTGTTCCGCGATCACGATGGGAGTTAGGAACATGAGCTGAGGAGGGAAATTGAGATATTTCGTAATTAATTAACACACTTAAATAATTAGTTAAATATTAAAGAGATAATGAACTTAATTAATTAGCTAATTAATTAATTAAGAAGCTGTTAATTACCTCCTCTCCCTCACGAGAAGCAACACCCGCAATAGTACCCTCATCCTCACTCAGGATAATTGTTGCAATACCAGCAAACATCTTCCGGAAATGTTTCTGGATCTTCTGAACACTCTTACCTGAATAATTAGTACATAATTAGGTGGTAATTATCAAGGAACTACATAATTAGGTACTAAATAATTCTAGAAACGATTAGAAAATTAGGCGCTAATTAGGATACAATAAGTGTTTTTAAGACTTACTATTTCCAATGATGTCCAGCAGATCCTCGTCTCCGACAAAGTAGAACCTGAATAAAGTTTTAAGTGAGTTGAATGCAGCACAAAAAAACTTGGATCAGGAAAGGAAAAAGAAAGTTTAAATTCTTATTTAGAACAGAAAGTTCGGTTTTGTTGTTCTACAAAAGACTAAAGAGACAACCAAAATGATCATCATATACCTGGGGAATCCTGCTCGTTCTCTCTCCAAATACTCTCCCAGAGCCTTCTGGATCTTCTGCAGCAGATCCGCCAGTCTCTCAAGGGATCTCTGGACTCCGTTAATGGTGATCACGTTGACAATTAGGGGAGATTTAACAACCTTCTTCATTAGTCCCATGAATTCTGTGCTGATACTGTTAGGAAGTTACGATATTGTTAGTAAAGGAGAGTGAGATACTGTTAGTATAGGAGAGGTGGTGAGGTGATGTGGGAATGATAAGTTGTTAGGGGAGGGGAGTGAGGTTACGGTACTATACATGTTATTAGGGAGGGGTGCAGGTGAGGTGAGATACTGTTAGGGAGGGGGGAGGTTATGGTAAAGGTTCTGTTAGGAAGGGAGATTTCTGTTGGCAGGGAATTTGAACAGGCTAACTAATCGGGTATCCAACTTGAGAAACACTTTCTATTTCTCAACGATTAGTTTGTTATTTGAGCACTGTAATTGGTGGGAAGTGAACAAGTCACTGTGAACAAGTCACGTTATGATCTTATTATATACCTGGCAAATCGAGATGTCTCCACGGGCAGGAGATGCGGAATGTCCGCAGATCCACTGAAGATACCATCAAGGTAGACCCATCTCCTCTGGACATCAATCCACACATCAAAGAGGGCGTTGATCCGGTTTAGCTTGTCCTCCCACGCCAGGGCATCTTCCTCAAACACCTTGTATTGGGGGGAATTGGATTGTTGCCAAGATACAGTGGAGTTGGACCCCGATTTACCGGGATGCTCGGGGATTTGCCCGGTAAATCGGAGTTCCGGTATTAAAATAGGTGCACAGAAATGTTTTGTCGTAATGAAGTCTTTTCGAAAAGTTTATTATATTTATTATATTTCGAAAAGTTTATTATTATATCGAGAAATTATAGTGAAACGAATCTCTTAATTAATTATCTAATTAACTAACTTATTACCTTGTAGTATGGTGAGAGTTTCATGGCGGATACACTGTTGATGTGCTCACGGACCCCGTCGAATAACTCGTCCCATCCTCGGATCAGCCGAGATTTGTTCTGAAAAGGAGAGAGATATTAGACACGCAGTTTGTGGTTCAATGGAGTGGAGGGGGGTGTGTGGTAAATTGAACCTAGACTTGGTCTGAGAAGGAGAGAGGCACGGGGTGGTTAGATAGTAATAACTTCAAAGTATATTCTGAGGTTATAATTGACTCTTGAGGTATATTCTGATGGGACAAGGGGACATTGATTTAAGGGGATCCCGTTCTCTCTACCTGGTAGTTGATGAGTTCCAGTTCGTACGTGTTCCATTTCTCCCTGACTTGTTTCAGGAACTCCTCAAGAGCCATTTCACCCTGAGAACAGAGATGAATAATTAGTTGAAGAGAAATAGTCAGCAATTAGTAAAGACTAAAGTTATAGATAGGTAGTTAGTAAAATAGCTTAAATTCTAAGTAATTCCACCCTTGAAATATGTCCCTGTTTCAAACATTTGTCTGCCATCCCAAATTCACCAAATTCCACTTAATCAATTAATTAATCAATTAACGCTCACCTGCGCTGTGATGATGATCCCACTTATGATACTCTCGTTTTTCATCAAATCAACAGCCCACACTTGACCAAGAGTAAGATCATTCATGACCCATACTACCCCCAGTTCTCGCATCATGGCCTTCCAGTGACGCTCCTTGAGGGCCTCCGATTTCAGGGCAATAATGGTGGCATTCACCTGTTAATGGGGTTCGTTTGTACAATAAGTTCAACAATGTATGGGGTTGTAGCCACGAGAATCAGAGCCTTGTTTTCTAGACTTGGACTGAATAAGATTCGCGACGCGAATTTCGCGTGGCATGTTTGGAATGTTTAAACATGTTTTACTATGTTTTAACACTGACCTTGATGTAACCCTTGAGGACTTTGGTAACGTATTCGTAGCTGCTGTATGATCGGAGACGTGCCGGCATGGCCTTACATTGATTCAGAAGTCCATCCAATGATTGCCTGTAATGAGAGGGATGTCAAACACTTCATATTTCGAGGAAATATAGGGGAAACACCCCAAAACAATAAACCGCAGAACAATGAACCTTATTTCGATAATCCCTTTGGTCGGAAGTTTCTCTCCTGTTTTACAGTAAAATTCCTAAGCTAAACTTCAAATACCTAATCTTCCTGGGTGCAATTGACAACCACGGCTTCTCTTTCAACTCATCAATCTGGGTCCAAACACCACTGAGCTCTCTCCACACCTCGTTGAGATCTTTTACTTCTTCCAGAATGATCTCCGCCTGGTTATCCTGGGGTCCACCTGGAGAGATATTGTTACATTAACTAGAGAGAGAGAGATTGAGAGATATTGTTATATTAACTAGAGAGAGAGGGGTCCACCTGGAGAGAGATTGTTACACTAACTAGAGTGAGAAAGAGAGAGGAAGATAGAGAGAGAGATTGTACCTGCAGCACTTAGCTCGAGTGCCTCCTTCGCCTTTACGATGTTATCTCGCTCCTCCTTTATCTTGTTGAACTTCTTTTCGAACAGAACCAGGGTCTGAAAAAGGGGGACAGGGGTAAAAAATGGAGAGTTTTGGGTGTGAAAAAGGAGGAATTAATAGTCTAGTTTCGTGACCCGATCTCAGCTGTGGTAGAAATATATATGAGGAAGTGATCTTGGAGAGTTTTGCCAGTGAACGTAGATGAGATAAGGGAGTTCAGTTTAACCGAACTAAAACCACTCAGAAATAATCACTTTGGTACCACTCCTGTTACTACTCAGAAATTACTATGATACACTATGACCACACCTGAAATGACTATGCAACCACACCTGAAACCACTCAGAAAAAGCACACTACTCACATCAATGGCATCGGCAGGTTTGATATTTCCCTGGACAGGTTTCTTGTTGTTCCACTCCGCAACGAGGTCACTGGTTCGTGTTGCTAGAGTCTTGTCCTCTGCTAGGATCCTCTCTTGGAGTTGGGACACCTGAAGAAGAGGGGGAGGAGTCAAGCTACTTGTAATAATATATGATACAGCTAACATAATTTTTTCGGACCCTCTTTTCTCACCCCTCAGTCTCTATTTTATTCCTTTTATTAGCACATGCTGCTACGTAGATATACCCCTACCCCATAATACACACTTAGTTACAACAATTTTGTAACCCTTGAGGACTTTGGTAACGTATTCGTAGCTGCTGTATGATCGGAGACGTGCCGGCATGGCCTTACATTGATTCAGAAGTCCATCCAATGATTGCCTGTAATGAGAGGGATGTCAAACACTTCATATTTCGAGGAAATATAGGGGAAACACCCCAAAACAATAAACCGCAGAACAATGAACCTTATTTCGATAATCCCTTTGGTCGGAAGTTTCTCTCCTGTTTTACAGTAAAATTCCTAAGCTAAACTTCAAATACCTAATCTTCCTGGGTGCAATTGACAACCACGGCTTCTCTTTCAACTCATCAATCTGGGTCCAAACACCACTGAGCTCTCTCCACACCTCGTTGAGATCTTTTACTTCTTCCAGAATGATCTCCGCCTGGTTATCCTGGGGTCCACCTGGAGAGATATTGTTACATTAACTAGAGAGAGAGAGATTGAGAGATATTGTTATATTAACTAGAGAGAGAGGGGTCCACCTGGAGAGAGATTGTTACACTAACTAGAGTGAGAAAGAGAGAGGAAGATAGAGAGAGAGATTGTACCTGCAGCACTTAGCTCGAGTGCCTCCTTCGCCTTTACGATGTTATCTCGCTCCTCCTTTATCTTGTTGAACTTCTTTTCGAACAGAACCAGGGTCTGAAAAAGGGGGACAGGGGTAAAAAATGGAGAGTTTTGGGTGTGAACCCGGAGGAATTAATAGTCTAGTTTCGTGACCCGATCTCAGCTGTGGTAGAAATATATATGAGGAAGTGATCTTGGAGAGTTTTGCCAGTGAACGTAGATGAGATAAGGGAGTTCAGTTTAACCGAACTAAAACCACTCAGAAATAATCACTTTGGTACCACTCCTGTTACTACTCAGAAATTACTATGATACACTATGACCACACCTGAAATGACTATGCAACCACACCTGAAACCACTCAGAAAAAGCACACTACTCACATCAATGGCATCGGCAGGTTTGATATTTCCCTGGACAGGTTTCTTGTTGTTCCACTCCGCAACGAGGTCACTGGTTCGTGTTGCTAGAGTCTTGTCCTCTGCTAGGATCCTCTCTTGGAGTTGGGACACCTGAAGAAGAGGGGGAGGAGTCAAGCTACTTGTAATAATATATGATACAGCTAACATAATTTTTTCGGACCCTCTTTTCTCACCCCTCAGTCTCTATTTTATTCCTTTTATTAGCACATGCTGCTACGTAGATATACCCCTACCCCATAATACACACTTAGTTACAACAATTTTAGTACAACATTAGTAAACCTGTTGCTGGATGTGCATGTCTTTCTTCTTGAGAATAGAGCAGAATGCCTCCCACTCTCCTTCCACCTGGTCAATGTAGGTCCAACTGTGGGGGAACTGGTATCTCTGCCTCTCCAGGATACGCTGCCCACTGGAGAAACTCTGAAAATACAGGGTGATGAGAATTGGGCGCCATGGCAACTGGAGAATCTCTGAAAGTGAGAAAACAATGATCAAACTCTGAATATTGGAGAAACGCGCTCTAAAAGTTCAAACCCTGAAATCAGGAATCGGGATTTTACTATGAGCAGTACCTACCTCAACCTTGCTCTGCCACTGCCTAACATTCCTCTTTAACTGCTGGACATAGGTAATAAACTGAACAGCCTCAGCAGTGCTTGAGGTATCCAGAGAGCTAGCCTCAAGATCAGTTCGGGATTTGTTGATTTCGGACTGGAAACCTCCCATGTTCTCTCCAAGCATTTGTCCTGTGAGAGGGCAGCGTTAGAAATTAGGATGATGGAATAGTATAGCTCGACTTAGCTCGACTCCTATTGTAAATATAATCTCTAAGTTAGAGGTCAAAAAAGTCAAAGTCCAGTTGCTGTACCAATTTATAGCTCGGTCAACTAGACAGCTTGCGTCAGGTCCCGAACCCGGGACCTTCTGCATGACAGGCGAGTGTGTTACCACTACACCACCCAGCCGACAAAGTTAGAGGACAGTGTTAGAAATAGAAATTTAAAGATAGTCATGTTACACACATTACACATACCAAATCGAGATAAGATCTCCTTATGCCAGGTATCATACTTCATGTTGATCTTAGTTTGGACCTGACTGTAATCTATGATGAGCGGTCCAAAGTGTTCCCTCGTCTCCATCTTGTCAATTGTCAGCCTGTGCTTCCTAAGAGGGAGATAGAAAGGTGAAAAGACGGGAAGCGGGAAAAGATAGAAAGGTGAAGAGATAGGAATACGGAAAAATGGAGGGATTTGGGAAAGATATAAAGAGGAATAAAAAGAGGAATAGAGATATAATGAGAGGGTCAGTGACATTCAGTCTGTGTGGTTCATGAGACAAGAGAAGGCCGTAACAAGAGACTTGTTATCACAAGACGTGGCTAAGCAATGTTCCTTCACCCAGTACAGAGTTGTACATTTAATACCGACTATAACAGCTACAAGTCGACCAGTAGCAACATTATAATTAAACCGTGTAAACAACTTTTAATTACTTAATCAGTAAGACTAACTAGTTCTCAACAAATTACTAACTTGATATCGTTGAGGAGTTTCTGCCACATGATCAGATCCTCTCCCACACGTGCACAGATAACCCCCATGTCCATGTCCCAGAGAGATTGGTAGTTCAACCACACCTGATCGAGAGAGAGAGAGAGAGGGGATTAACATTAATTTAGTAAATTATGTTCACTATAAAAAGCGGTGTATGCTGTTTGCAGGGCTGATTTATAACTGGGGGCTACGTGAAAAATCAACTTTATAAGAGGCTCCGCTTATAAAGACTAAAGTTGAATTTACACGTAACCCTCAGTAATATTGATCTACACGACGTGTAACTCATACAACAACCTCCATACCTGACTGTACTTCTCAGCCTTGTCCAAAGCTTCCTCAATTGCGACACATGACACCATATATGGGCATCACGTGACACATGACACCATATATGGGCATCACGTGACACATGACACCATATATGGGCATCACGTGACACATGACACCATATATGGGCATCACGTGACACATGACACCATATATGGGCATCACGTGACACATGACACCATATATGGGCATCACGTGACACATGACACCATATATGGGCATCACGTGACACATGACACCATATATGGGCATCACGTGACACATGACACCATATATGGGCATCACGTGACACATGACACCATATATGGGCATCACGTGACACTACTTTTGTTTCCAGGAGATCTCAGTCCACCCTCCGATCGACAAATCCTTCTCTGGTCTCACTTCTCACTTGAACAACTATGTGGGTGTGGTGTGCGGGTTAGATACTCTCCAGAGTACTCGATACAGTGTGGGTATTGAGGTGACCGCAGGGGAAACAACCCACCGAGCCCTTCTGACAGGTTAGTAGCACCATATATTTGGGCATCACGTGACACATGACACCATATATGGGCATCACGTGACACATGACACCATATATGGGCATCACGTGACACATGACACCATATATGGGCATCACGTGACACATGACACCATATATGGGCATCACGTGACACATGACACCATATATGGGCATCACGTGACACATGACACCATATATGGGCATCACGTGACACATGACACCATATATGGGCATCACGTGACACATGACACCATATATGGGCATCACGTGACACATGACACCATATATGGGCATCACGTGACACATGACACCATATATGGGCATCACGTGACACATGACACCATATATGGGCATCACGTGACACATGACACCATATATGGGCATCACGTGACACATGACACCATATATGGGCATCACGTGACACATGACACCATATATGGGCATCACGTGACACATGACACCATATATGGGCATCACGTGACACTACTTTTGTTTCCAGGAGATCTCAGTCCACCCTCCGATCGACAAATCCTTCTCTGGTCTCACTTCTCACTTGAACAACTATGTGGGTGTGGTGTGCGGGTTAGATACTCTCCAGAGTACTCGATACAGTGTGGGTATTGAGGTGACCGCAGGGGAAACAACCCACCGAGCCCTTCTGACAGGTTAGTAGCACCATATATTTGGGCATCACGTGACACATGACACCATATATGGGCATCACGTGACACATGACACCATATATGGGCATCACGTGACACATGACACCATATATGGGCATCACGTGACACATGACACCATATATGGGCATCACGTGACACATGACACCATATATGGGCATCACGTGACACATGACACCATATATGGGCATCACGTGACACATGACACCATATATGGGCATCACGTGACACATGACACCATATATGGGCATCACGTGACACATGACACCATATATGGGCATCACGTGACACATGACACCATATATGGGCATCACGTGACACATGACACCATATATGGGCATCACGTGACACATGACACCATATATGGGCATCACGTGACACATGACACCATATATGGGCATCACGTGACACATGACACCATATATGGGCATCACGTGACACATGACACCATATATGGGCATCACGTGACACTACTTTTGTTTCCAGGAGATCTCAGTCCACCCTCCGATCGACAAATCCTTCTCTGGTCTCACTTCTCACTTGAACAACTATGTGGGTGTGGTGTGCGGGTTAGATACTCTCCAGAGTACTCGATACAGTGTGGGTATTGAGGTGACCGCAGGGGAAACAACCCACCGAGCCCTTCTGACAGGTTAGTAGCACCATATATTTGGGCATCACGTGACACATGACACCATATATGGGCATCACGTGACATCATCTTCTAACAGGAAATGTTGAGTCTGTTGAGTGCTACTCAGAGTGTCTACGAGCAATTGAGGAAGCTTTGGACAAGGCTGAGAAGTACAGTCAGGTATGGAGGTTGTTGTATGAGTTACACGTCGTGTAGATCAATATTATACCAAAACTAATTAAAATTAGTAGGCCGGAAAGGTTGCCATACTATTTGAGCTACCTTTGGCACCGGTACATTCACAGAGTAATGCAGACAGGGTACAGAAGCTTCGTTCAACTTCACAGGGGAATGTACTGGTGGCAAAGGTAGCTCAAATAGTATGGCAACCTTTCCGGCCTACTAATTTTAATTAGTTTTGGTATAATATTGATCTACACGACGTGTAACTCATACAACAACCTCCAATCTCCATACCTGACTGTACTTCTCAGCCTTGTCCAAAGCTTCCTCAATTGCTCGTAGACACTCTGAGTAGCACTCAACAGACTCAACATTTCCTGTTAGAAGATGATGTCACGTGATGCCCATATATGGTGTCATGTGTCACGTGATGCCCATATATGGTGTCATGTGTCACGTGATGCCCAAATATATGGTGCTACTAACCTGTCAGAAGGGCTCGGTGGGTTGTTTCCCCTGCGGTCACCTCAATACCCACACTGTATCGAGTACTCTGGAGAGTATCTAACCCGCACACCACACCCACATAGTTGTTCAAGTGAGAAGTGAGACCAGAGAAGGATTTGTCGATCGGAGGGTGGACTGAGATCTCCTGGAAACAAAAGTAGTGTCACGTGATGCCCATATATGGTGTTATGTGTCACGTGACGTACCTGGTTGACAATAACGACATCATGAACTTGGCTCGGAATGTTTGGCTCCCCGCCTGGTTTAAAGAAACCAGCACCCCCAGCTCCATCATGCTCCCCCTCTGTAGATGATTATTATTATTATTATTATTATTATTATTATTATTAATTATTCTATATTATTATTATTATTATTATTATTATTATTATTACAATTATTTATTCTATATCATGTACATATTAGCATTTACTACAACTGTTTACCGGAACATGGGACTCAATTTTGTGAGCAAAAATAGGGTCAACCTGTAGATGAGGGAAGGGTAGTGTTCTCAGTTGAGCTGGTGTAGTTGATGAGAGCACCGTGCCAGGCTCGCATACCGGCCACCAGACGCTGGGTTAACTTCTCGCCAATCTGGGCGTGATAGGGGTTAGCTTTATTGTTTCAGTGGTAACCATGGTAACTGTTAACCTTAACTAAAATCACCCCTTTTCTTGTTAACATGGTAACCCGATGTAATGGTAACCCTGGTAACACTCACCCTTTTGTCCAAGCTTTGCACCCACATGTGCAGGTTGGTATAACTCTGCAGATTCAGCTGATCCACATATTTCTGGACTTGGTCCAGAATGGCTCGGAAAGTTTCCTTTTTGTAGGCACACGTCTCAAGGGCTCGTACCTGGGGTAAACACATTGGAGTTGAAAGAAAATTACCGACTGAATCAGGAAATACTGGTCCCTGATTGGCTGATAACCAATCACGTGACCTTAATAACGAGTTCTGATTGGTTGTTTACTGGTTTCGATCGGTTCCTGAATTTTAGTACTCACCTCAACATCAATCCTCTCCTCAATAGCCATCAGATCATCAACCTTCTCCTGGAGATTCAGAACGCTCTCAGCTAAACGCTGAACATACGGGTCTAACTTGTAACTCTCCCACACCAGTGCGATACCCTGCAAATTGGAATAATTTGTTTAAATGGTTTGTTATGAACTCTCCTTCACAGACCATTGATCTACACCTCTTTCTTCAGTCCATGCCCATATATGGTGTTATGTTTGTCACGTGATGGTGTTACTTACATCACTAATGATGGTTTGGACCTCTTTCTTCAATCCCGCCACAAGGGGAGCAATGCTAGCTCTATCTTCCACCTTCTGACATGTCCTTTCATAGCTCCTCATGCTCTCAATCAGGGAGATAGCGAAGGGGTACAGTTGGTTGGCTTGGTGGGCTTTGTTGACAATAGCCAGTTGGACACGGAATCCTAGCCACTTGAGATTTCGCACCTGGGAGAGTTGGGAGTGAGTGGAGGGGGGAGTGGAGGAAAATGGATTAGCTCTACTAGGTCACTGTATTTTAAATACAATCCGTGGGAGGGGCCGTGGGACCAAGAAAATTACGGCGAAATGACCAAATATGGTAATAAATTGTTCGTCTTTACCTCTTTACTGAGGGTAATTATCTCAGGATGGAAGTTGACCGTTAGCTTCTTGATATTCTTTCCAGATCGGTTTCGTTGTTGTTGGATGCTGAAAATGTGACCACTGACACCGAGATTCCGCTGGTTCACCTGGGGGGGGGGAATTAAAGGTTTAGAAATGAAATGAACGATAGGGGCATAAACCCAATTGGCGCCAGGAATTGAGGAAACGAATTTCTAAAAGACCTTTGAATAAAATAAGGACACCCCAAGCTTATCTTTTTACTAAATTACCTTGGCCTGCCAATCCTCAAACAGTTGTTGAGTGTTGAGTTTTTGTCGGAAACTATCTCCATCCGCCTTCAGCTTTTGTCCCTCAACATGTCTCTCCCAGGTTTTACCTGTAATATTGTCACGTGATGCCCATTTATGGAGTTAATAAAACCAGGTGATGCCCATATAATATGGTGTTAACAAAATCACGTGATAAACCCCTACCTAAAACATCCTCGACTCGCTTCAGGTACATGGTAAGCTGCTGGTCTATCTGTTTCGCCCATATGATACTACCACTAACAGGCGGCAGATCACGGGTTTTGGAGCCTTTGCTGGCTGCACTATGCGGGTATTGGACTTTGAACTTGTCATGAAGGGCATCAATATCATCCTGCAAAGGGGAAGATGGTTAGAAACATGTTTTAGAGATAGAAGTCAAGTATAACAGAAAAGACGCATTGTTTTGTAAATGGCCACTATTGACACGTGTTGCCCATATATGGCAATATGTTACCTTGACACGTTGGATAAGCTGTGTCTGGTATTCCCTAATAGCACCCCTGATTCTCTGCCTTACAAAGAGGGCATTGAACCGAGAGAAGATTCGGAACATTTCGTTGGCGTTCTTAGCGGCACCAAGTTGGTCACGGAGTCGGGCTGTGATACGGGTCTCAACCTGCGGGAGTGGGGTTATGTAATGGTGCAATAGGGTAACTGAGTGATGGGGTGTATAAATTAGTAATGAAATTCCCCCTCTGCGCTAGGTTCATCGAGTCATGTAAAATAAAGGAATCCGTTTGAAAGTTGGTAATCCTAATAATACAGTCGGACCCCGATATACCGGGCCCCGATTTACCGGAACCCCGA
>AVPN01001497.1:8095-22115 GCA_000695325.1 Pleurobrachia bachei | reverse complement strand
AGGCAACCGATAACTTCACCCAGGAAAATTTCCTAACGCAAGTTGTGAACGAGGCAACCAGATTTTCGAGCTTGCTAGATGTGATATTGACCAACAGACCCGACTATTTTGTCAAAACGGAGGTAGAAGAGTCCAATAGTATCTCAGATCACCGGACCGTTGTAGGAACACTAGGGTATAATATGACCACCTTTGCCCATATTCATAGCAAACAATTTGAGAGATGGTCGTTTAATGGTGTCTGTTATCACAAAGCAGACGTTAGTAAAATGAGGGAAATGCTAACTGATATTGAGTGGGACTATCTGTGGGAGTTGTGCAAAAGTGGTGAGAACATAGACCCCATCACAACATTCAACCAACTCATGAACCTCACCATTCTTCAAAATTGGCAATAAATAGAAACAAACAAACAATACAACAAAACGCATTTACACGCGATTTACTACACACTACCTCTAGCTATCTCTCTTTCTCTCTCTCTCTTTCTCTCTCTCTCTCTCAGCTCTCTCTCTCTCACATACTCTCACTATCTATCATACATACCAAAAATGATCGGATCCACACACGGAAAGCAATAATTGTCCCGTAAAATAAACCCGGAAATCCGGATCATATAGAAACATATCAAAATATTGTTCAATTTCGCCTTTCTCTCATCACCTTAACCCGCCTGGCGCCATACAATCCACGCCCTGAATATCTCTGAATATCAAATTAAAAACAACTAAATGTTCAGGCAAAGACCTCCCCCGTTTCTCCGTTGGCATTCACAGCTACAGGATCATACGTCACGCTTTTTGCCTTCTTCGGATCCCCGGAGAGAACGGGCAATATGCCAAGTTTCCAGTCCCATTTAGTTGTCGTGGCCTCGTCAACTTTATATACCTGGTGGGAGGAGGGGTGAGGTTAGTAATTGAGGGAGGATGAAAAGTTGGTTAGTAATTGAGAGGGAGGGTGGGGTTAGCAATTGATAGGGAGGGTTGGTTAGTAATTGAGGGGGTGGTTACTACTTGAGGAGGGAGAGTTGGTTAGTAATTGAGGGGGAGGGGTGGGGATGGGGTTAGAAATCATGGCACCGTCTTATTGTATTGTATTCAAACTGTCTGGTGCGACCAGAGAACAACAATTCGGCCAAAGATTTGAAAATCTAAATGTCTCAATTAAGTTTTTATGTCCCTAAAACAACTGGACTTACCCCCTTATCTTTGTTGCGTCGCTTGAAGACAAAGCATGCAATTAGTAGGATAATTAGTAGAATAACGACGATAATTATGACGATAATTATAGGGAGGTTCTTGTTCTTGTTCACTACCACTGGCTCCTGGAAAAGAGGGGAGTGATTAATTAAACTTCACACAACAAAAATAACAAGTTAGGGCAGAAAGCCCATAACTGTGGTGTAATTAATTAATTAATGAATTATAACATTCCACAGTGGAATGTGGAATTTCCACTTTTTCATTTCTTATTACCGTGATTGGTGGCTGTGTAGTTTTGGGTGGAGTAGTGGGTGGTTTAGTAGTCACAATATCAACTCCGCTCCAATCAAAAGATTCCACTGACAAACACCCATCGTCCGAGATACCCTCCATTATAATGGTACCACGCCGGGGTGCTGCGTCAGTTGCTACACCAACAATATCGTCCAGGTTAAATGTTACATCTGGGGGAGGGGGAGGGGGTGGGGATTAGATGTGGGTCAACAACACACTTTGGAAAAATTCGAAGTAAACAACGAAATAGGTATATTATTTGGGTGGCTTACAACGTCATTTTATTTCAAGCGAGTGCGCTCTGTGGGGTTGGGTAGATCAATTGAGATATGTTCTAAAAGTGAGCTATTTGGAATTATCTAAAGTTTGCAAACTTTAGATAATTATCAAACGTTTAGTAACTTCTTTACCTGCCATACACTAAAGTTTGATAATCATAACAATATTTACCTGCCATGCATCCTGAGAAGACATCATCGACGGAGATGTATACACCCATTATGTACTTCTGGGGTGAATCAAACCACAGCTCCTCTCCTGGAGTAGAGGTTGGTTAGGGATTTGTTAGTGATAAGTAATATTGGTGATACTAGTCGGGATGAAAGAAGAGGGAGTTGTTAGTGAGAATAACATAGAAAAGTGGAGGACAAGCAGGTCACACAAGCGAAAAATAGAACATTATTCATTAATCTTTTTTTTTTGTCTGCTATCTGTTTACCTTTTGCGTTAAAAGTTCTTCTCTGCTGTCAAGTACGATTATATTACAAATGCAAGAAATGGAGGAGAAAATGCAAGAAACAGGTGTAAAACTCATGGAAATGGGCAAATCGTTCCTGGCAAAAAGGAACGAAACAGTATCCAAACTCAAGGGAAAGGCCTGGCAGGATATGATCAAAGCGAGCAAACCAAAGAAGGAGGATCTTGTTGTTATGTTGGAACACCATGACGAGCTTATATTAAAATTGATCAAGGAGATCGGTAAGGTGAGCAAAAGTCTACTGAAACCTGAGGCCCCAGTCACCGATGAAAAAGGGGAACACGTTCAGAAGGAAACTGAGGAGCCCGTGAGCAGGGACGAGAAGGAGGAGGAGAAGGAAGATAGTGAAGAGGATGAAGACGAGGAGGAAGAGGAAGATAATCACCCAAGCCCCTCCGAAGTATGTCACTTCTACCTGAGTCTACCTGAGAGATAAGTGCCGATACGGTAGGTCTGGCACGAAGAAAGTAGGAGGTAAGACATGCCCTAAGAAACACCCCATACTGTGCCGCAAATTTAGCAGCTATGGTACAATCCGGCAGTCAGGGTGCGCTAAAGGCAGGGAATGCAAATACTTCCACCGGCCTCTGTGCAAGAGCTCTGAAAGGATGCACCAGTGCTACAACCCTGACTGCCGAAGTCATCACCTGAAAAACACCAGAAGAGTACCTCCTGGCGAAGGTGAGTGGCAGATTGCGACACGCCACTCTGCTCCACAGGGGCAGAAGCAGAAACAGTGGCAGAAACAGCAACAACAGAGGGTCGAGAAAACTAAAAATGTTCAAGGACCCCGTCCTAGGCACCCCAGCATCAGAGGCTGGGAACCCATGACAGCAACTAGGACAGAGGATTTTTGCCAGCGAATCCTCGACAAATTGACGCAGGAGTTACCGCAGCTGGTGGCACAAGAGTTCAGTCGTCAAACCCATCCAACCCCGCCAACTTTCAGCTACCAGCCCGCCAACTGGCCGATACCAGCAGGCATGACGATGACCCAACGGGCCGGGGCCCGAGCTTAGTCACTGGTGAAAACCGTAGGCGAGAAGTGAATTGCTCTAAACTGCTTCTCATAAACGGGCGTAGCCTGAATCCATCAGCCGCAAGCAAAACTAAGTGGAAGATGCGGTATCTAGAGGATCTGGTGGTAAATGCCGACTGCCCTGTCATGGCCGTGGGACTCACCGAAACATGGTGGGACTCGAGAGTGGAAGATGCCCAAGTGATCATACCAGGATATAACCTCTTCAGATCGGATCGAGAAGGCAGGACTGGAGGAGGATGTGCACTCTTGGTACACGCTTCGCTGATCATTACAGATAAAGTCTCTCGAGGTGATAACTACAACAATATGGCTGCAGTGTACATCCCAAGTTGCCATACAATATTGGCGGTGATATACCGAACCAGGGAATATAACGATATCCTAGAGGAACTCCAAAGATTCATCGACAAGTATTCCTTGGACAAACCAGCTCCAGATCTATTCATCATGGGTGATCTGAATCTGCCTAAACACAGCTGGGACAACCACAGCCTCGAGGGAAAACACAAGGACGTGACGATTGAGGCAACCGATAACTTCACCCAGGAAAATTTCCTAACGCAAGTTGTGAACGAGGCAACCAGATTTTCGAGCTTGCTAGATGTGATATTGACCAACAGACCCGACTATTTTGTCAAAACGGAGGTAGAAGAGTCCAATAGTATCTCAGATCACCGGACCGTTGTAGGAACACTAGGGTATAATATGACCACCTTTGCCCATATTCATAGCAAACAATTTGAGAGATGGTCGTTTAATGGTGTCTGTTATCACAAAGCACGGGAAAAACGTGCAGCTCAAGTCGCTTGAAATGGACTTTAAGAATTAATTTTGCGCCGCGCCGCGCGCCGGGGTTTGCAGCGCTTGTTTTGTGGGAAAAATCACGTCCGGTAGTCGTGAAATTTAAAAAACAGAATTTGTTAAAATTTTTGGGACTTTTAATCGTCACGGCGTTGTCGTTTCTCGGTTCTCCGGGCACCGTGAGTTGTTTAGTTATTGTCATAATGTCTCATAATTCGTAACACAACACTAATTACTAGAATGCAAATCGAAATCCGCGTGGACTTTGTAAATTGGGTAGTGGCCAGCCGCCTGTAGGTACCTTGGAGTTATCTTTGATGAAAGACTAACCTTGAAAGCTCATGTCTCAAAGGTGGTCAAGGAGTGTAACATGAATCTCATCAATCTTCGGCGTATTGCTGACAAATCACAAACTTTCGAGGAAACACAAGGTTCAGCTTGTCCACTCCCTGATACCTTCACGTCTTGATTATTGCAATGGACTGTTAATTGGTGCAGATCAAAGTGACATTTCTCGACTACAAAAAGTTCAAAACTCTGCGACACGATTCATTTTCGGCAGAAGGCAGAGGAGAGGAGTGACTAAACTCAGAAAGCAGCTACATTTTCTTCCTGTTTCGGCCAGGATCGAGTTCAAGATTTGTCTCATGGTTTTCAAATGTCTCAACAATCTTGCGCCATCATATTTACAGGATATTATCAACCGGCGACAACCTAAAATCAAATCTCTGAGGCATGACAATGATGAAACCCTCCTTGAGAGAGACTTTTCAACCACATACAAAACTTCTCAGCGTGCTTTCCAGGTATCCGGACCTAGGCTGTGGAATAGCCTACCTGCCTCAATCAGAAATTGTTCAGATGAAGGCATCTTCAAATCAAGGTTGAAGACCTACCTCTTCGACAAGTCATACGACCACTGATCTGTAACCTTGAGTTGTTTACAGCACCTTTTTCTACCGGTTTTCTAATTAATCTAATTTATTAAATACTCTAACTTATTAAATACATTATCTACCTTTACATCTAATGATGATTTAATTCAATAATATATTTTGTATGTACGTGTGTGGGGGCTGTTTGTGTGTGTGTGTGTGTGTGTTTTTAGTAAAGTAAACTTTACTCTCAGTAATCACTAGGTTCTAACCTTTTTTCTTGGTCTTTTCTGGTACACCGCTTTAGAAGGCAGTAAGAGTGCTCTAGCGTATAAATTTGTTTTTATAGCGTTATCATTTTTTTACTATATATGTCAAAAAGCGGGATATTAAGTGTAAATTTGATTTGATTTGATTTGATTTAAAAAAAAAAAAGCCTTTTCCTGTGCCCTCACGTCCAACAACCCCCTTCAGTAGTCCATGTCCCTGAAAACTATCTGACACATTATGTTTTTGGTAGTTTTTGACTTTTTATTCATAATCCCGAAGACTAACCCGAAGGTCTTCTTTTCCTATGCGAATAGCAAGAGGAAAACACACTCAAACATCGGACCCCTACTAACGCCAAGTGGAGCCCTAACTGATGACCCCTTGGAAAAGGCCGAGATCCTCCAGACCCAGTACGTCAAGGTGTTCAGCGATCCATCTCAGGTAAAGGTAGAGGACGCCCTTTTAGGTATCGAGGAGCAGACAGTGGAGCTGATTGACATGACCTTCCCACCGGCAGATATTGAGGAAGCGCTTGCGGAATTGAAACCACACTCAGCGGCACCCAAAGATGAAATTCCAGCTCTTATATTCAGGAACTTTCGAAGCTGCTTAGCCTACCCCCTGTGGAGACTGTGGACAGAATCCTTTGCAGAGGGAAGTATTCCGGAGGAGTTGAAGAGACCACAGCTCGCCCCCATCTTCAAGAAAGGAAACAAAAGTGTAGCTGAGAATTACCGACCGGTAGCACTAACCAGCCACGTGACTAAAACCTTCGAACGAGTGGTACGCAAGGAGATAACTGAGTTTGTTGAGCGGCAAGGTATTCTAAACAACGAACAACACGGTTTCAGATCAGGACGTAGCTGCCTTACCCAACTACTTGAACACTACGATGCAATCCTAGAGGACCTCAACCAAGGGTGGGAAGTAGATGTGGCTTATATCGACTTCAGCAAGGCCTTTGATAAGGTCGATATCAATATCCTTCTTCATAAACTGAAAAGATATGGTGTCAGAGGAAGACTACTTCAATGGATCAGAGCCTTCCTCACTGGCAGGTCTCAGACTGTGGTGATAGACGGAGTATGTTCCAGGGCCGAGAGTGTCACCAGCAGTGTCATCCAGGGATCTGTGCTTGGACCCCTTCTATTCATCATATATGTGTGTGACTTGGCTTCTCGGACGACTGGAGGTACGCTTACCTTCGCGGACGACACCAAAAGCCGCCAAGCAATTACTGGATTGGAAGACAGGGATGCCCTACAAGAAAATCTAGAACAGATAGCAGAATGGTCGAGGAGAAACAATATGCTGCTGCACGAGCAGAAGTTTGAGGTCCTTAACTACACCCTCAACAAGACCAGAGAACTCCGGGAGATGCCCTTCAATTCGGAGTATTACATGTACTACACCCCATCAGGAGAAGCTATCGAACCCACTACTTGCGTCAGAGATCTCGGGGTCAACATGACACACGACGCTTCATGGTCTACCCACATTAACACCATCACTGTTGAAGCAAAACGTCTAGCAGGATGGATCCTTGGGGTGTTCAGAGACCGCTCCGAGAAGACTATGGTAACTCTCCTCAAGTCACTGCTAAGACCAAAACTAGAATACTGTTCTCCCTTATGGTCTCCAACCAAGATCGGAGATATTATCAAGATCGAAACTATACAGAGATTCTTTACCAGGAGAATTGCGGAATGTCAAGGTCTAAACTACTGGGAAAGGTTGGCACAGCTGGGAATTTTATCTCTTCAACGGAGACGTGAGAGATACATGATAATCCACCTGTGGAAAGTATATGTTGGACTAGCACCAAACAGTACCGGGATATCCTTCTACGACCATCTTCGTCACGGGCCAAAAGCTAGGATACCACGAATGATTAATCCAGCACAGAAAACCGTCCAGACTCTACGTGAATCTTCATTTGGTATTCGGGCAGCACAGTTATTTAATAGAATGCCCGCTGAAGTTCGACATGCCAAATCTATCGAGATCGTGAAGATTAAGCTGGGGGAGTTCCTGGCGACTATCCCGGATTTACCCCCAGTAAGAGGATACTCCAGCCCCCGGGACAACTCTCTTGTGGCCCTACTCACGGAAGGTAGTTAGGTTTTATCCTTCACCTCACTCCTTCACATTTCCATGCCACATAAATGCTCACGCGGATGCTTTTGCTGAGTGCGTTGTTATGATAATATTGTATTGTAACCAAAACTTATTTGTAAATCTTGTAAATCTGTAAATCTTCAAAACATGTTCAGGCTCCGGTCCTCTAGAAACACTACGAAACACAGGCAACCCAAGGGCACTGTGTAATGACACAGCTTGCCATTCTTTTTGGATGATTTCACAACATATTTTAGGTTTTCTGTAGCTGAACCCTTTTAGCTATAACAGAACACCCAAGATTTGTTGAAATCATCCAAAATGTGGTGAAAGGCCCTGGTAAATTATCCAGTATTTTACCACCCTATATTGCTCTGCCTTACCTCATCTAATATGACCAGGTCATATCCGTGGAGATCAGGATCGTTTTGTAGTTGACGTAGGAGGAGGCCTTCTGTAAGGAACCTCAACTTGGTTTTAGAATACAGCATCTGATCAAACCTGACCTGGGGCGGGAGGAAATGTTTCAAGAAAGAACAAGGAGAATGGTATAAAAACCTCGATCTTTATTCCAATCTTTCTACTTTTTGAATCGTGAATCTGTTACACAATACACACTGCACTTCCAGCGTACTGAGATTAATGCGAGAGCCGAGAAACATAAATCACTGAACAATTACCTGGTACCCGATATCCTGACCATACTTGTTGAATGTTTCCATAGCAACACGGGTTGCCAGGGAAACACAGGCTATTCGGCGGGGCTGGGTACACGCTATACTCTCATATCCTGCTTCAAGGAGATACTGGGCAACCTGGGTGCTCTTACCACATCCCGTGTCACCTGGGAAGAGGGGAGTTAGTGCAATGGTAAGAGGAGGGGGGCTTTGGGCAAACTGGGCAAGTAGTTGGTAAAGGATGGCCAGCTAGGTAATAGGTATTGACGTAGGGACTAGATTAGGGAAGTAGTGGATGTAGTCACATTTTGTTGGGATTACAATGGTTACTGGGCACGGCCGGGGTGGCTGGGGTTAGCTGAGTGGATTGATAAACTTCTTGTATTACTTCTGAAACATACAACGAGTGTAGTAGTTGTTAGCCAAGTTGACAGTGAAATAAGGACATGAAACATTATCACTATCAACTTGTCTAACAACTACTACGCTCGCTATTTCAGATAAACAGACAATAAAACTCACCCGCTATAATGGAGATAGAATTCCTGTTAACAGTTCTAATGATTTCACTTTTAAACTTGTAAATAGGAAGCTCCTTCTGATACTCAATCTGCTTTATCACTTTGCCATAACTCTGTTTAGATTTGAACCTCACAAAGTGTCTCAAACTGTTGTGGAATTCAGCAGCCCTGCCTGGGTCTTCCTGTTCGTCTCGCGTTGAGACACATACAAAGGGTACTGTGTGGGATCTATCAAATGGGCCAGTAGGGATCCCAAGGGAAGAGGATGAGGGATGATTCTGAGTTGATGATGATGAGGGTGGCTTTCTTTTGGAGAGTTTTTGGAACTTTTCGTGAAATGTCCAAAAGTCCTTGAGGTCGGGTGAGCTAGGTTTTAGGTATGATTTACCGTGCACATATCCAAAGGTGTTCCTTCGTTCTGACATGGCACTAATAATATAAGTTGGGATAGTGAGTTTGAGAAAGAGATTCGATTGAAGGGAGGGAGTTTGAGAAATAGATTTAAGACAGAGATTGGAGGGGCGGGGTTTTGTGGCTCACACCGCCTACTCTGTGAGGGTTTGGTAGATCAAGGGAGGGGTAAACACTAAACAACAATATCAAAAAGATGACAATCTTTTAAATGGAGTTTTTTATGGACGGATAAATAAATGTTATAACTTACAAAATCAATTTAAAAATCCGGAGATGAAAAAAGTGGATGGGTGACTAAAAAACTCTGTATTTACACACTCTCTGATTCCTTATAATTCCTCTCCTGATCCTCATCCTTCTTATCACATCTTGTATCTGCTTTTCCAGTCCCAAGGGGTTTGCTATCCCCCTCCCTATCTGGAACCCTCTGTCCCTTCTTATCTAGCAGACAGGGAGCAGTAAACACCATGAGAAGAGCACCAAGGGGAGCTGATACTAATATAACAATGACAGCCATTGTTAGAATAGTCCCAGCCCACTCTCTCTCCTGACTCCCCTCCACAGTCTGACCCAGCGCATAGGACCCAATTGCAGCCTGAACAGTTGCTTTAGGGATCCATGAGAATGCCACAAAAACCCGTTCTCTCAGTGTGAGGGTTGTGAAGGTAACTGAGAGAAGAGCTGCAGCAAGTCTGAATACAAGGGAGAGAGATATCACAAGTAGAGCTCTCCAGAGGAAGCCCCATGTTATCAGGGCCAGGTCAATATCCCTGCCTACCAAACCAAATAGTAATGGTTCACCAACCCACCATAACCAGTCGACCATCTCACTGACAGTGGCATCCCCTCCATCTCCCCATCCCTTGACAGCAGTGAGTGACATGATAATCACAGAGAGGGGCCCAGACCCACCCATCCCTGCCATATCCATTCCAAACACAGCCGAGAGGCCAAGTAGAAGGAGGAGGTAGAGTCTCAGCCATCCTCCACCAGGAGGTAGAACCCATTGGAGAGTCCCTAGCAACCCCCCTAACAACACCCCTACAAGTAACTCCAAAGGGCCTATCAGGATTTGTAGGGCTAGTGAGCGGCCTGTTGATAGGGCAGTGGAGAGGCACACCATGAAGGCACTGATAGCTACTACGTCATCAAAAGAGGATGCCGATATGAGCATGGTGGCGATATTATTACTATCCACTTCAAAGCCCCTCCCCCGGATCCGCTCCAGGCAGGGAACTATAATGGCAGGTGTCACAGCGGCCATTACAAACCCCAACATAAACCCCCACACCCAGGGGAGGTCTAGAATGAGAACTGATAACCCGGCATATACCGCTGCTTCAACAAAACAAGGCACAAATGCGAGTCTGAGCACTGCAAATCCTACTTTTCGGATCTCTGTTATGTCCAAACTGAGGCCACCCTTCATCAGAATCACCATGAGGGACACATTTTTAACTGTGCTGGAAAGTGCCACTGGTACATCTCCTAGGAAAGTGTTAACACCAGGAATGTTCCTGAGGGAGATACCAACCAATAACATGCCCAACATGGGTGGACAGGATATCTTTTCGCAGCACCATCCCACAGAGATGGAGAGGATTAGGAGGGATATCAGAGAGAAGACCGGGTTTCCAGGTGCTATCACCCCACTAGAGATAGTGTATGGGGCGAGTAGGATTAGTAGGACAAGCAGCCAGAGGGTTAGGATGTTGAGGAGACGGGCTGGGCATCGGGAGAGAATCCAACTTTGGCAACGCATTCTTGGAGGGGGAGAGGGAGGAGAGCTAGAGGGAGAGAGAGGGAGAGAGGGGAAATTGAGAGTGAGGGAGGGATAGAGAGCGGAATTGAGAGTGAGAGAGAGATAGAGAGAAAAAGAGTGAGAGAAGCGGTTATATAAAGTAGATTAGGGTAACCGGGGTCGAATAGATAGGAGAACAATAGAACATTGGTATAAAACAGTCGTTGTGTAATGATAATAAGTACTTATCTACAAATACAAATGTTCAATAAGTTACGAAGTATATTAGAAAACTATAGCCGTCTTTCTAACACATGAAAATAAAATCCAAAGATGAATGTAATAAGTTAGCACCCTAAAAGCTGAATAAATACTATTATTATCCCTCTAGCTCTAATCATAATTACCGTCTGTTCCATTCTTACTACCGATAAGCTGAAAACTTAACAAATCCGGTCCGTTTGAGCGTGACAAGTATTACTAAATTTAGTACTGCCCTAATTGGGGAGAGAATTGTGGATGTGACAACGGCCAGGGAAACGGCAGCCTTGTCCCCCGTTAGAGAATCTACCTGAACCCCCATCAGTCCTCTCCAATATTCAACATCGATGACTGTCCCTGCCCAACTGAGTATCGTCTCCATTTTAACTCCACTTGAAAATAACACAAAGAGAGTTCCAATTGAGCTGGCCCAAGTACAGCAATCTAGTATCACATAATGCATTCCATATGTACGGAGTTTCTTGCCTATCGACCAGGGGGCCTCTGTTTTTGGAAGAGAAAAGAAGCGGAGTGTCAGAGAGGGTGATTGTAGGGGTCGAATGAGAGGAGCTCGTAGTCGACTGCTACAGAAATGTCGGATCATAGTTTCTAACCTGTGATACTGGGATTTAAAACAGGCTAATTTGGGAACAGGCAGAAATCAAACAACTCAATTATCTTGAATCAAATGCAACGTTATTAAATACAGCGGTCAAGTAGTAAAATTATTGTCTGATATGATTGGTTCACATTCCCAAGTCCCTGCTCTTATATTTGATCCCTTGTCTCTCTAACTCTCTCTGAACGTGAGCTGGCAGTTTTCCGTTTACTGAAATCGCATACATTCCTCTTACCTAGGAGAAACACTGATAGAACAAAAACATAAAATGTTAGAAAGAATTTGTGATAGAAGTATGAACAACTTACAAGACCTCTGATCCTCTGCCATCGAGCAACCCAACTCTCGTCTGGATTAGTTAGAGCTATCATACCCTCATAGTTGGGAGAAGTGCAGTCATACACTCGCTCTCTGTTGTTCCGGAGATTCAGCCTGAAGTAGAAAATTTTACAAGGAGGGAATTGTGTGGTAGGCCGTAGGAAATCAATGACCTAAAGTTAGACTCCTGTCAAACTGACCATTGCTCACAGTTGTCACAGCCGTCCGTCGTAAACTGTTCAGTGTTTTTAAGTATAGAACACATCATACATGCTCGTATATTGTTCAAGTCCTTGGGGACCACCTCCATTTCACTGTTTCAGACAGAAAACGAAACGTAAGGAACTTCGAAGTTGAAAATTTAAATTTCAAAACTTCAGCTTGGAGCAAATTTCACGTTCGCGTTTGGAAAATCTTTAAAGGTAAGATAATAATAAGTAAGCTGCATTGTCTTGTTTTTAATGGAGCGCGCTCAAAATTTCAGCATAACGCCGCATTTCTATTGGAAATTGTCGCGCACAATTTGGTCGTTCGCGCGCGATCGCGCGCGAACGACCAAATCCAAAATGAAATTTCCAGGCGAAATATTTTCCGGCTTCGTTCTTTTTTCCGCTTCGCGTTCTCTTCAGCGCCGGGAGTTGGAAGGCGCTGCAACCCCCTCGTTTGCGCCTGTAGCATATGCCAACGCCGGAAGCAAGTAATACTTGCCAAGTATCGACATTGCGGTTAACTATAAATATGGTTATCGGTAATCGGCCCCCCTTTGACTCTTTGGCAGCCTCCCTTCAGTTGTTGAAAAGTTAAAAGTGATGCCAATCGGTGTTGGGGTCGGGGCGGCTCTGCCATGCGGACGATGTGGACGCCGGACGCGTCCGCATTGTTACTTTGAGTCGTGAAGAAAAAACTTGGGGTTGGTGAATTTTCAAAATAAATCTGGATGGCTCACGACAACACCCTTACAGCTTACTAATACATAGATAGAGTAAACGGGTAATTCGTTGGTAGATAATGATTAATGATGATTAAGGTGTTAACAAGTTTACATTATTATCAAAACAACAAAGCAAAGGAAATCCAAACAACAATCCAATTGATTCCTAATATTATTATTATCATTAGTTGTCACGTTGAGAAATATCAAATTGTACCTAAAAGCAAAACGACCCAAATATCCAAATATACCCGGTCCTTTCGGTATCTCTTCATAGTCGGTTGCCACCCCATGAAATGATGTAATCAGATTGTGTATGCACTAATTATATCTCTCCCAGTTTTCTCAAGAAAGTCCCTTCTAATTCACTTATCAGCTACGTCAGGACCGGAATTTGATCCTAGATTTCTCATTTCAATATTTTCTGGTTGCTGTACTTAATAATAATAATAATAATAATAATAAGTTATGACATCAATGTCATCTCATATACTTTCTCTACTTTCTCTACCCTATTCAACTTCATAATCTTCAAAGACTAGTTAAAGTAAAATATATATATATTTCACTTCTGAATTTCAATAAACGTTGATTCCTTTGTATTTTGCAAATTTAGGATTAGAAATCATATAATTCACGTAGGCATCACGCCCGTCAGCACGTAGTTTATCATAAATCAATGAGCTAAGCTCCCAGAATTGGCCATTGGTAGGTAAACCAGCTGATGTAATCCCCACCTTGTACTTCTCCAAACGGGCTTTGAAAGCAATTACTGATGGGGCTTCTTTCACTGTCGCAGGTAGCTTGTTCCAGTAGTTGGCACATCTGTTAAAAAGCACAGAGTCGCCCTTGGAGTCTTTCAAGATGTTTGCACCACTCCTCGACAAACGAAACAAGTCCTGCCCGTATCGAACCTTTCCAGTGATGATCTTGTATGCCTCAATCAGGTCACCCCGCATTCGTCTCTCTAGGAGAGTTGTAAGTTCAAGTTCCTTCAGTCGCTCTTCATAAGTGAGAAGCCCGATTCCATCGATCAGTCTGGTGAAAGATCTTTGAACATCCTCCAATTCCATGATCAGCTTCCAGTTACCATGAGAAGCTGGAGGATTCCAAATCTGAACAGCATATTCAAGGTGCGGTCGAATAATCGTTTTGAAGATGTTCAGCATGACTTCCTTG
>AVPN01001490.1:0-22067 GCA_000695325.1 Pleurobrachia bachei | reverse complement strand
CTGCCACTCGTGTTTCTTGGGTTTCTTGTTCAGTCCTCAGGATGGCTGTGCTGTTTTGTTGAAGCACCTTGTCTACTGAATCCAAGTGTTTTGCTAGCCTCATTGTTTCCTCGAATGTTTCTGTGGCTGCTTCATTTAGCTTCCTCTTGATTGTTTCGTCTCGCAGGCCTCTTAGGAGAACAAGTTGTGCAATGTCCCCTGCATCTTTGACTGTGCCATATGCTTGTCTTGCTTTTGTTTGGATATTGTTGCAAAACTGGGTTATGTTTTCATTTGGCTCTTGTTTCAAGTTCATGAGCTGTTGTTTGATAGATGTTTGGGTGTATCCCAGGTATTCTTCTTTTAGAATTTCACAAAGATCGTTTATGTTTTCTTTCTCCTCCTCATTTAGGTTTTTCACCGTGCTTTTTAGGGTGATGTAGGTTTCATTATCAACGCATAGCATGAACAGCGTGTCAAGATCTTCCTTTTCTTTTGATATTTTCACGTAGTCCGCGAAACGTTCGCAAAATACGCTGAAGTTCTCGCCTGTTTTGAATTTTGGCGCTTTTGATGTGTTCCATTTTCTACTGTTTGAGCTGGAGTGTTCTGGTGTATCCTCTTGGACTGTCATGCCCTGTTTTGCCATTTGCTTTTTTGTTTCTTGCATCTGGATTTCTAGCTCTCTCAGTTTTTCGAGCAGTTTTCGTTCTTCCTCTGTTCCCATTTTTTGAAACCTGGTTTTTGTTTTTCCAAAGTAACGGTTGTTTTATTGGGTTCCTTTGTATTCAGGCTCCACTTGTTAATGGATGTTTTGTGGGTGAAGTGAGTTGTCTTGTTTAGGGTTTAAACACTTGAAACAACTTGGATATTGCAAGGCAATAGAACTTGCAATAATGAGATATCCTCAGTTTTCGGGGTATGTCCTCTTGTGATCTCGGACCTCGCAGATCGTTCGGGTGTTGGTCGTGAATGCTGCGGTGTCGCTTCGTTATCTTCTTCTTCTTTATATAGTTTCCTTCTGCCTCCTGATTAGCGTCGATAGTCATAACAAAGATAGTCGAGTTGTAAACATCTCATCGATTCCTCTTCACGAATCTGGCTTGACGTAGATAGTCATAACAAATCCGGTGGCTTGACAGATGATATTCCCATGCATCCAATAGATATCTCGTCCCCAAGGAGTGACTGATCCAACAGGTGCAGAGAGGTGAGATCTTGACATAACACATCCCCCTTGTTTGTTTAAAGGAAATTTCATTGACCTTTTGGGCTATGTAATTTCCTTGAGGTAGCCGTGTTTTATGTATTCATTCATACAAGTTGAAATTCTGTCAATACCAGGGTTTGGTATGACGATGTTTTGGAGGTAATTACATTGACCCTTTTTGGCTATGTAATTTCCTTATCATTTTAGCCGTGTTTTATGTATTCAATTATACAAGTTGAAGTTCTGTCAATACCAGGGTTCGGTATGACGATGTTTCGGGTGGCCTATTTTGGTTATAAAAGACTTCGTACGAATACTACCATAGTTTATAACGGCCGTGTGCAATATTTGTGGTTCAAATATTTAAGTCAATTTCGCTCAGGTGCTGATTGACTTGATTGTGACTCACAATTTGTGAGTTTTATTTTGTATTGTTTTGTTGATTTGTCGTTCAAATCTTTTCCTCTTTGTTTACCCGACTGTAGTACGTTTCCAGATGAACAACGTTATTATTACAATTATCAGTCCTCCATGCCACCCTAAAGCGATAAACCAGTTTTTCGATCCCTTAACCGAAATTTAGATTTGTCCAAAGATCGGGGATAACTATTTGGTTCCAATAGGTAGGGTGGGTCATCAATGGCAGGACGCTACGGTAATCTTGCTGTAGCGGTTTATCTTTTCTTGGAGTTTCCCTTTTCTTCCAACCTTCGTCTCTCTTTCTCTTGACGATATCGTTTCAACTCCTCCTTTTCACTCCTCGAGTAGATAGGATCGGCTAGCCCAAGTTTGCTCATCGGATCTTCTATCCCCTTCGGCTTCCTCAACGGCTTCCCTGGCACGTTGAATTCTGGTTCGTCCTCGACTCGTTGCTCGGACGTCGTAGGTAGTTCTGGTTCTGGAACCACCGCTGGTTGAGTCTCCACGTCTGGCTGACTCTCAACTGTAGGCTGTATTTCTTCTGTAACTGGCGCTGGTGTATGCTCCTCCGTCGCAGTAGTATCCAAAGCATCCAGAAACTCATCAGCTCTGCTCTCGTTTTCCGATTCCGCTTCCACTGGCGCAGGAATCACTGGCTGTGTTGGGTTTGGCTTGTTCTTGCCTTTACTTGGTTCTCCTCCCAGTGTTTTGTAGTTCAATTTCTCCGGAGCTTTCCTCTTCCTTCCCGACTTCCTCGTCGGTTCTGCGGGTGTAGAACTCTCTACTGGAGTAGGGATGCTGTCCTCTAGAGCCGGCTTGGTTGGTCTCGCAGGTTCCTCTCGGTGATTTGGACGATACGTGTTGATTATTGGTTGATTCCGCGTATTAGTGGGGAAGTTGTCATCATCGCTATCCGAATCAGAGTCCGAATCGTCTCCTCCTGATGGTGCTGATGTTGGAGCTGTTTCGTAGTCGCTCTCTTTTGGTGTGTCCTCCCTTTGTTGGACGGTGTTTTTCTCACTTGGTGAGAACTTGTTGGTTTTGTAACGTTTCATTTTTTCAATATTGACTAGTTTTTGAGTATCCCCTATTTTCACCATGTAGTTGTGATCAGATATTTTTTCTGTGATTAAGTAGGGACCATTAAATCGTGGTAACTATTTGTGTTGGTTAGGTTTTATGAGAAGCATGCAATGTTGCCCCTTTTCAAAGTAAGGACCTTTGATATGTTTATCATATGCTGCTTTCATATGTTTTGCCTTTTCTTGTATGGCATGTATCACATTTCGTGAGATTTTTTGAGCATTCATGTATGTGTCATAGATGTTTTGTTGTTTTAAAATATCACAGATTTCATGTTGCAAGTTGTCTGTTCTTTCATTGTCCAACGTAAACAAATCTCTAGGAGCTGTCAATTCTCGAGAGAAGACCAGAAAGTTTGCCGAATGCTTGGTTTTTGAACTTTTTAATGCGTTCAATGTAAATGTAATGTAACCTAACCATTGGTCGAAGTTACGTTGTTGTTGGGTATCAAGACATGTTCTGATACAAGTGTTGATCCGTTTGTTCATGGCCTCGCATAAACCATTGGCTTGTGAATGCCATGGTACACCATGTTTGCTTTGTATGTCAAACATTTTTAACATAGATTGGAATAGTTTTGCAGTAAATGCTGATCCCAAGTCATGTCTCAGAGATTTCATGACTCCAAATTTTTGTATCCACTCTCTCACGATGATTCTAGCTGCTTCTTCTGCACCTGTCGATTTTACAGGTGTAGCAACTACATAGTTTGAATACTGATCTACCATGACCAGAATAGCTGTGTATCCTCGTGCATTAGGAGTTTTAGATCTCTCTAGGAAATCAACTGCTACACACTGACCGAATTCAGTGTAAACCATAGGTTTCAGTGGTGCCTTTTTGAAGCTGTGCGGTTGTTTAGCTTTAGCACAAGTGACACATGCGTCACAATAGAGTTGGAATGTTTTCCTCATTTTGTAGAAATAGTGTTTTTGTTGACAACTAGTTAGTGACAATTCTGGTCCAGAATGCCCGTTTTTATCATGAAATGTGTACAAAATGCGTTCCACTAATGTGTGGGGCAGTACCACAGTTTCGTTAAATGTTCCCTCATAAGAGTCAAAGGTAGACTTTTTTAATAGTCCGTTTTCAAATTTCAACTCCTCTATTTGTTGCCAATAATGTCTCAATTCGACTGGTGTTTTGCTAGACAGTCTCTTTGGGATGTTACCTTGTTTGATCCAGTCAATAACAACTGACAGCGTGTTGTCATACTGATAGTCCTCTCTGATTTCAGAAATAGTAACAGGTGATTCCCTGGCTAACACCTTGTTTATATGTGCAATTCCCTCAGGGATTTGTTCGTCAGTGGTAAATTTAACTGACTTAGTGTTCGAGCTTCCAGTTTGAGTTCCCACGGTTTTTGTTTTGGTGACTGGATGTCTACTCAAATAATCCGTCATGCTCATGTCAATAGAGTTTCCAGCAATGTGTTGGATTTTGAAATTGTATTGTTCCAGTTCAGCTAGTTTCCGGTGTATGTAGCTGCTTTCATTTTTGAAAATGGTTTGGAGGTTTAGTAGGGCTTTACAGTCAGTCATAACTGTGAATTTTTTGTTGCCCATTAGATACATGCGATAATGTTTTAGAGCATGGCATAATCCAAGAAATTCAAGTCGTGTTGCACCAAACTTTCTTTGGTGGGCTGGTACAGCTTTTGACCAGAATGAAATGGTTCTTCTCTCCCCATTTATGTTTTGATTTAGTGTGGCTGCATGGCCCATGTTACTTGAGTCTATGGTGAGTTCATAGAATTGATCAGGGTGTCCGTTGTTTGGGATCACTAAGACAGGTGCTGAGCTCAAACTGTGTTTTAGCATGTTGAATGCTCTTATAGCTTCCTCAGACCAGACAAACTTCTCTGTTTTTCTGAGTAGATTATACAGAGGTGCAGCAATTTTGCTGTAGTGTTTTATAAAAGCTCGATTGTAGTTTATAGCTCCAAGGAATTTTTGTAATTCCTTTACCGATTTTGGTTGCGGTAGTTGTTGAATTGCTTCCACTCTATCTGGGTCAATTTGAAGACCATTTTTGTCAATTATGTGTCCGAGAAATTTCACCTTTTTTCGGAACAGTTGGGTTTTTGATGGACTGATTTTGAGTCCCCCGAATGAAAGTCTGGCTAGGACGAATTCCAGTCGTCTTAGGTGTTCTTCCACGGTGTTGCTTCCAATTAACACGTCATCTAGAAAGCAGATGAGTGCTTCAAAGGGTACTCTTTGGAACAGTTGTGCCATGCATTTGGCAAAGATGCTGCTGCTTGAGCAATGTCCCATAATTAGTCTTGCCCATTGGTAGCGAGTGTTTTTGTAAGTAAACGCTGTAAGGGGTCTACTTTCCTCATCCAGTTTAATTTGGTTAAACCCCTTTGTGAAATCAAAGGACGTTAACCACTCACATTCGTTCATGTTGTTCATGACCGTGTTTATGTTTGGTAATTGGAAAGTATCAGGTATACTCTCCTTGTTTAGTTGCCTCAGGTCTTGTACCACTCTGTATTTTTTTGTACCCGGTTTTTGGACTAGAAAGACTGGGCTGTTCCATGCCCCATTGTTTTCACATTCTTGTATTTGTCCGGAATCTACCAGAGTCATGAGTTCCTTCTCCATGACGTTTTCTAAGTTGTATGGAACTTGCCTTGTTGGAATCCATTTCGCAACATAGTCATGTTTTAGTTTGAGAGAAGCCTCAAAGAATGTGGCTGTGCCCAGGTCGAACTGGTGTTTTGAAAAACAGTGAGAATAGTTTCTCAACAATTCTTTTAGTTCTTTTTTATGGAGTTCGTCTATTTGGAGCTCATTTACTCCTAGTTGTTCGAACAATTTGTCCATATTTTCCCACTTGTCTTTGTGTTTTGTTATTTCCTCGGGTTCTGCTTCTGGCAAACGAGGTATGTTTGTTTCCGCATTATAGCTGTCTAGTTTTTTGACAGTTTGTCTGTACGATTGATCAACAGGAACCATTGTTCCAATGACCCGGTGTTTGTACAGAGTTATGTCTCGGGGTTGTGGATTCACACATCGTATTGGTATCTCATTTCCAGTACTGTGTGTCATACTGTTTTGAATGCATATTCCGAATGAGTGGGTTAATTTTGGATTGTTAAAAACAATGCCCTCATGTGTTTTGTCACTGTTTCGCATAGATAGTTTTGCGACAAAATGGGTTACGCTGTTAGCCGGAATGGTTAACCTCTTTTTTACCTTTATTTTACACTGTTTAGGTAGGTTTGTTGGGTAATTACGAGCTTGTATTTTACCATAGCGTGTTTGGATTGTTTGTTTTGCCACGTCAATGCGCATATCCAGTTGCTCCATCAAGTTTGTTCCAGCTAGTATGTCATCTGGAAGGTTGTCCATAACAATGAACGTTTGTTTGACCTCTGTTTTGGCTACTGTGATTTTTAGATGAATTTCACCTTTTGTCAATAGTTTCATGTTTGAAAGACCTTTTATTATTGTTGCGGTCGGTTTAATCTGGTCCAACATGTTTAGTTGGTGTATGATCCGTGTACTGATCAGACTGGCTCCTGCTCCGGTGTCCAGGAACATGTTAAAAGGTTTGTTTGACACATATGCTGTCACAATTAGTTGTTTTGATTCGTTGGTAGGGATCGGGTTGCAAGTGCTATTGTTGTTTGACCTCTTGATGTCTGAAGTAACTGCTGTGTCGTTGCAACCCTGCTCTAGTTTAAATTCCGCCTGATGTTGCAGTTAGCAATGTAGTGTCCGTACATTCCGCATCCATAGCATTTCCCAGGTCCTCCATTTCTGTTGGAGGGGTACGGCGATTTAGATCGCTGTGTTCTCCAGTTGTTGGATCTTTCTCTTGAAACGCTCCTTCTTCTGTTGTCGTAGTCTCTTCCTCGACTGTTGCTTCGATTGAAGTTTCTTCCTCTGCTGCTACTTCTGTTATAGCGTCTTCCCCGACTGCTACTTCTGTCGTTTTGTCTCCCTCGGCTGTAGTTTCTGTTGTACCGACTAGTGTTTCTCTCATTTTTCTGGCTGCTCCCCATGTCTGCCACTCGTGTTTCTTGGGTTTCTAAGGGTTTGAAAACCAGGAATTAACTGAAACGTAACGTTTATAGTGCGTTTTCCATTACGTTTGGACTACGTCTGTTACGTTTGTAGCACGTCTGTAGGGAGTCTGTAGAGCGTCTGTAGGGCGTCTCAACTACGTGCCGACGTAGTTGGGACGTATTCTTTTACGTCTGTAGTGCGTCTGTAGTACGTCTGTAGTACGTCTAACCGATTACGTCCCAAACCATTACGTCTGGAATACGTCTGGAGTACGTCCGAACTACGTCTAACCTACGTCTGGACGTAGTTTTCCGCTAATGTAATTTTGCCCCATAATCTATATTGCTGTCAAATTAAATGCCAATTAATTAAGAAATCGATTATCTAGTTATAAAACTAACACTGATGTTGTTTAGGAATGTACTACAAAGGGGCAGCGCCTGTCCGAATAGAGAACCTTCTTTCCGAGGCACCCATCTGCTTCCAACAAACGGGAAACATGCAGGTTTCAAAACTTGCTCCTGGGAAGAGTACCCTCTACACCTGGGAATTCCCTGATAAGAAACGGGAACTTAGATGGTAAGTGTGATCGGGGAGTGATTTGCAAACCAGTCGGGAGTCAAATTTCTGATCAAAATCGTGACCTAACTTGACTTAGATTGATAAGAGTATAAAGCGAATCCTCTCTTGTCCAGGTGGGTTGAAGGGGATGACAAGAACTGGAAGAAAGCTGATTTTATAAAAGACAACTCCATCACATTCTCCTATACTTACCTTGTTCCTACTGTTCGGAAAGCACAGCTTGTTAGTTTCTTGGACGGTCTCCAGCGAGTCTTATTGTTTACTGATGACGTGGCAATCTCAGGTGTGTATTTAATTGTTGTGTTTATGAAGGAGCACAATCATATTGCTCCTTCATATAACTATTTAACTGCTGCTCCTTCATAAAACTCACCAATGAAATATTTTTCCAGACTGTGTTGGTAAAGAGGTGATCAAGATCGAACAATCGCACATGTTGTTTGAGGTGAACCTACCAGAGCCAATCGGAATATCTCTAGTTGACGGGGTGCCTCAGGAGATTGCATATATTCAGCTTGACAGTTCGGGGCCGATTTGGGAGAGAAAGCTGAAAAACAAGGATCGGTACAAGTATCTTCCTTCTAAAGTTAGCGATGCTCTTGAAAAGTGCTATAATTCAGGTTGGTATCTCTGTAGTCCCTGTCCTGAATTTGTTTCGTAGTCACTTCCTTCATGTTCTCTCCTTTTACAGCAACAACTGTAAAACCTCCTCCTGTCTTCAGACAAGCTGGAGGAACAATTCGAGGGGTACACATTCAATATGGCTAAAAAGTACGAGGATCTGATGTTCCTGACACAATCTGATGGAAGAACTTACCAAATAAGGCGGTCCTATCTCTCTGCCTTGTGGTTGCATTATGACAGTTCAGCAACACAAAGCAACATCCACTTCAAGTGAGTATTACACATTTGATTTTAAAAGTTCAACTTAAACAAGAAATGGAAATCTGGTAAACACTGATTCTCCTCTCAGGATCAACAGGATACAGATAGATAACCAACTCCAAGATTTCACATACCGACATGTGTACTACCCCATCAAGCCCCCTGCACATGCTATAGCAGAGCAACCCCCTAAACCTCTGATAGAATTCTGTATGGTAAAACAGACCACAGCTGTTGATGGGGATAGGGATAACAGTGTTCTAGATCACTACAAGTAGGTGTCTCAAATTCATCTTACTCCAGATAACTACATAGTATGAATAGACCAAGTTGTTGTTCCTTTTCACCTGCTGAAGGTTATCTTCCACAACCTCTCTATCTTGTTACAGGTATGTGAAATTGCTGATTCAGGAGTTCCATGTTCAACTTGATGCTGATTTCCTATTGTCAATGATGAACTTTCTCAAAATAGATGAGGTGAGATACGTGTGTGAACTGAGTAATGTTAATGGATGTTTTGTGGGTGAAGTGAGTTGTCTTGTTTAGGGTTTAAACACTTGAAACAACTTGGATATTGCAAGGCAATAGAACTTGCAATAAAGAGATATCCTCAGTTTTCGGGGTATGTCCTCTTGTGATCTCGGACCTCGCAGATCGTTCGGGTGTTGGTCGTGAATGCTGCGGTGCCGCTTCGTTATCTTCTTCTTCTTTATTATATAGTTTCCCTCTGCCTCCTGATTAGCGTCGATAGTCATAACAAAGATAGTCAAGTTGTAAACATCTCATCGATTCCTCTTCACGAATCTGGCTTGACGTAGATAGTCATAACAAATCCGGTGGCTTGACAGATGATATTCCCATGCATCCAATAGATATCTCGTCCCCAAGGAGTGACTGATCCAACAGGTGCAGAGAGGTGAGATCTTGACATAACACATCCCCCTTGTTTGTTTAAAGGAAATTTCATTGACCTTTTGGGCTATGTAATTTCCTTGAGGTAGCCGTGTTTTATGTATTCATTCATACAAGTTGAAATTCTGTCAATACCAGGGTTTGGTATGACGATGTTTTGGAGGTAATTACATTGACCCTTTTTGGCTATGTAATTTCCTTATCATTTTAGCCGTGTTTTATGTATTCAATTATACAAGTTGAAGTTCTGTCAATACCAGGGTTCGGTATGACGATGTTTCGGGTGGCCTATTTTGGTTATAAAAGACTTCGTACGAATACTACCATAGTTTATAACGGCCGTGTGCAATATTTGTGGTTCAAATATTTAAGTCAATTTCGCCCAGGTGCTGATTGACTTGATTGTGACTCACAATTTGTGAGTTTTATTTTGTATTGTTTTGTTGATTTGTCGTTCAAATCTTTTCCTCTTTGTTAACCCGACTGTCGTACGTTTCCAGATGAACAACGTTATTACTACAATTATCAGTCCTCCATGCCACCCTAAAGCGATAAACCAGTTTTTCGATCCCTTAACCGAAATTTAGATTTGTCCAAAGATCGGGGATAACTATTTGGTTCCAATAGGTAGGGTGGGTCATCAATGGCAGGACGCTACGGTAATCTTGCTGTAGCGGTTTATCTTTTCTTGGAGTTTCCCTTTTCTTCCAACCTTCGTCTCTCTTTCTCCTGACGATATCGTTTCAACTCCTCCTTTTCACTCCTCGAGTAGATAGGATCGGCTAGCCCAAGTTTGCTCATCGGATCTTCTATCCCCTTCGGCTTCCTCAACGGCTTCCCTGGCACGTTGAATTCTGGTTCGTCCTCGACTCGTTGCTCGGACGTCGTAGGTAGTTCTGGTTCTGGAACCACCGCTGGTTGAGTCTCCACGTCTGGCTGACTCTCAACTGTAGGCTGTATTTCTTCTGTAACTGGCGCTGGTGTATGCTCCTCCGTCGCAGTAGTATCCAAAGCATCCAGAAACTCATCAGCTCTGCTCTCGTTTTCCGATTCCGCTTCCACTGGTGCAGGAATCACTGGCTGCTGGCTGCTCCCCATGGCTGCCACTCGTGTTTCTTGGGTTTCTTGTTCAGTCCTCAGGATGGCTGTGCTGTTTTGTTGAAGCACCTTGTCTACTGAATCCAAGTGTTTTGCTAGCCTCATTGTTTCCTCGAATGTTTCTGTGGCTGCTTCATTTAGCTTCCTCTTGATTGTTTCGTCTCGCAGGCCTCTTAGGAGAACAAGTTGTGCAATGTCCCCTGCATCTTTGACTGTGCCATATGCTTGTCTTGCTTTTGTTTGGATATTGTTGCAAAACTGGGTTATGTTTTCATTTGGCTCTTGTTTCAAGTTCATGAGCTGTTGTTTGATAGATGTTTGGGTGTATCCCAGGTATTCTTCTTTTAGAATTTCACAAAGATCGTTTATGTTTTCTTTCTCCTCCTCATTTAGGTTTTTCACCGTGCTTTTTAGGGTGATGTAGGTTTCATTATCAACGCATAGCATGAACAGCGTGTCAAGATCTTCCTTTTCTTTTGATATTTTCACGTAGTCCGCGAAACGTTCGCAAAATACGCTGAAGTTCTCGCCTGTTTTGAATTTTGGCGCTTTTGATGTGTTCCATTTTCTACTGTTTGAGCTGGAGTGTTCTGGTGTATCCTCTTGGACTGTCATGCCCTGTTTTGCCATTTGCTTTTTTGTTTCTTGCATCTGGATTTCTAGCTCTCTCAGTTTTTCGAGCAGTTTTCGTTCTTCCTCTGTTCCCATTTTTTGAAACCTGGTTTTTGTTTTTCCAAAGTAACGGTTGTTTTATTGGGTTCCTTTGTATTCAGGCTCCACTTGTTAATGGATGTTTTGTGGGTGAAGTGAGTTGTCTTGTTTAGGGTTTAAACACTTGAAACAACTTGGATATTGCAAGGCAATAGAACTTGCAATAATGAGATATCCTCAGTTTTCGGGGTATGTCCTCTTGTGATCTCGGACCTCGCAGATCGTTCGGGTGTTGGTCGTGAATGCTGCGGTGTCGCTTCGTTATCTTCTTCTTCTTTATATAGTTTCCTTCTGCCTCCTGATTAGCGTCGATAGTCATAACAAAGATAGTCGAGTTGTAAACATCTCATCGATTCCTCTTCACGAATCTGGCTTGACGTAGATAGTCATAACAAATCCGGTGGCTTGACAGATGATATTCCCATGCATCCAATAGATATCTCGTCCCCAAGGAGTGACTGATCCAACAGGTGCAGAGAGGTGAGATCTTGACATAACACATCCCCCTTGTTTGTTTAAAGGAAATTTCATTGACCTTTTGGGCTATGTAATTTCCTTGAGGTAGCCGTGTTTTATGTATTCATTCATACAAGTTGAAATTCTGTCAATACCAGGGTTTGGTATGACGATGTTTTGGAGGTAATTACATTGACCCTTTTTGGCTATGTAATTTCCTTATCATTTTAGCCGTGTTTTATGTATTCAATTATACAAGTTGAAGTTCTGTCAATACCAGGGTTCGGTATGACGATGTTTCGGGTGGCCTATTTTGGTTATAAAAGACTTCGTACGAATACTACCATAGTTTATAACGGCCGTGTGCAATATTTGTGGTTCAAATATTTAAGTCAATTTCGCTCAGGTGCTGATTGACTTGATTGTGACTCACAATTTGTGAGTTTTATTTTGTATTGTTTTGTTGATTTGTCGTTCAAATCTTTTCCTCTTTGTTTACCCGACTGTAGTACGTTTCCAGATGAACAACGTTATTATTACAATTATCAGTCCTCCATGCCACCCTAAAGCGATAAACCAGTTTTTCGATCCCTTAACCGAAATTTAGATTTGTCCAAAGATCGGGGATAACTATTTGGTTCCAATAGGTAGGGTGGGTCATCAATGGCAGGACGCTACGGTAATCTTGCTGTAGCGGTTTATCTTTTCTTGGAGTTTCCCTTTTCTTCCAACCTTCGTCTCTCTTTCTCTTGACGATATCGTTTCAACTCCTCCTTTTCACTCCTCGAGTAGATAGGATCGGCTAGCCCAAGTTTGCTCATCGGATCTTCTATCCCCTTCGGCTTCCTCAACGGCTTCCCTGGCACGTTGAATTCTGGTTCGTCCTCGACTCGTTGCTCGGACGTCGTAGGTAGTTCTGGTTCTGGAACCACCGCTGGTTGAGTCTCCACGTCTGGCTGACTCTCAACTGTAGGCTGTATTTCTTCTGTAACTGGCGCTGGTGTATGCTCCTCCGTCGCAGTAGTATCCAAAGCATCCAGAAACTCATCAGCTCTGCTCTCGTTTTCCGATTCCGCTTCCACTGGCGCAGGAATCACTGGCTGTGTTGGGTTTGGCTTGTTCTTGCCTTTACTTGGTTCTCCTCCCAGTGTTTTGTAGTTCAATTTCTCCGGAGCTTTCCTCTTCCTTCCCGACTTCCTCGTCGGTTCTGCGGGTGTAGAACTCTCTACTGGAGTAGGGATGCTGTCCTCTAGAGCCGGCTTGGTTGGTCTCGCAGGTTCCTCTCGGTGATTTGGACGATACGTGTTGATTATTGGTTGATTCCGCGTATTAGTGGGGAAGTTGTCATCATCGCTATCCGAATCAGAGTCCGAATCGTCTCCTCCTGATGGTGCTGATGTTGGAGCTGTTTCGTAGTCGCTCTCTTTTGGTGTGTCCTCCCTTTGTTGGACGGTGTTTTTCTCACTTGGTGAGAACTTGTTGGTTTTGTAACGTTTCATTTTTTCAATATTGACTAGTTTTTGAGTATCCCCTATTTTCACCATGTAGTTGTGATCAGATATTTTTTCTGTGATTAAGTAGGGACCATTAAATCGTGGTAACTATTTGTGTTGGTTAGGTTTTATGAGAAGCATGCAATGTTGCCCCTTTTCAAAGTAAGGACCTTTGATATGTTTATCATATGCTGCTTTCATATGTTTTGCCTTTTCTTGTATGGCATGTATCACATTTCGTGAGATTTTTTGAGCATTCATGTATGTGTCATAGATGTTTTGTTGTTTTAAAATATCACAGATTTCATGTTGCAAGTTGTCTGTTCTTTCATTGTCCAACGTAAACAAATCTCTAGGAGCTGTCAATTCTCGAGAGAAGACCAGAAAGTTTGCCGAATGCTTGGTTTTTGAACTTTTTAATGCGTTCAATGTAAATGTAATGTAACCTAACCATTGGTCGAAGTTACGTTGTTGTTGGGTATCAAGACATGTTCTGATACAAGTGTTGATCCGTTTGTTCATGGCCTCGCATAAACCATTGGCTTGTGAATGCCATGGTACACCATGTTTGCTTTGTATGTCAAACATTTTTAACATAGATTGGAATAGTTTTGCAGTAAATGCTGATCCCAAGTCATGTCTCAGAGATTTCATGACTCCAAATTTTTGTATCCACTCTCTCACGATGATTCTAGCTGCTTCTTCTGCACCTGTCGATTTTACAGGTGTAGCAACTACATAGTTTGAATACTGATCTACCATGACCAGAATAGCTGTGTATCCTCGTGCATTAGGAGTTTTAGATCTCTCTAGGAAATCAACTGCTACACACTGACCGAATTCAGTGTAAACCATAGGTTTCAGTGGTGCCTTTTTGAAGCTGTGCGGTTGTTTAGCTTTAGCACAAGTGACACATGCGTCACAATAGAGTTGGAATGTTTTCCTCATTTTGTAGAAATAGTGTTTTTGTTGACAACTAGTTAGTGACAATTCTGGTCCAGAATGCCCGTTTTTATCATGAAATGTGTACAAAATGCGTTCCACTAATGTGTGGGGCAGTACCACAGTTTCGTTAAATGTTCCCTCATAAGAGTCAAAGGTAGACTTTTTTAATAGTCCGTTTTCAAATTTCAACTCCTCTATTTGTTGCCAATAATGTCTCAATTCGACTGGTGTTTTGCTAGACAGTCTCTTTGGGATGTTACCTTGTTTGATCCAGTCAATAACAACTGACAGCGTGTTGTCATACTGATAGTCCTCTCTGATTTCAGAAATAGTAACAGGTGATTCCCTGGCTAACACCTTGTTTATATGTGCAATTCCCTCAGGGATTTGTTCGTCAGTGGTAAATTTAACTGACTTAGTGTTCGAGCTTCCAGTTTGAGTTCCCACGGTTTTTGTTTTGGTGACTGGATGTCTACTCAAATAATCCGTCATGCTCATGTCAATAGAGTTTCCAGCAATGTGTTGGATTTTGAAATTGTATTGTTCCAGTTCAGCTAGTTTCCGGTGTATGTAGCTGCTTTCATTTTTGAAAATGGTTTGGAGGTTTAGTAGGGCTTTACAGTCAGTCATAACTGTGAATTTTTTGTTGCCCATTAGATACATGCGATAATGTTTTAGAGCATGGCATAATCCAAGAAATTCAAGTCGTGTTGCACCAAACTTTCTTTGGTGGGCTGGTACAGCTTTTGACCAGAATGAAATGGTTCTTCTCTCCCCATTTATGTTTTGATTTAGTGTGGCTGCATGGCCCATGTTACTTGAGTCTATGGTGAGTTCATAGAATTGATCAGGGTGTCCGTTGTTTGGGATCACTAAGACAGGTGCTGAGCTCAAACTGTGTTTTAGCATGTTGAATGCTCTTATAGCTTCCTCAGACCAGACAAACTTCTCTGTTTTTCTGAGTAGATTATACAGAGGTGCAGCAATTTTGCTGTAGTGTTTTATAAAAGCTCGATTGTAGTTTATAGCTCCAAGGAATTTTTGTAATTCCTTTACCGATTTTGGTTGCGGTAGTTGTTGAATTGCTTCCACTCTATCTGGGTCAATTTGAAGACCATTTTTGTCAATTATGTGTCCGAGAAATTTCACCTTTTTTCGGAACAGTTGGGTTTTTGATGGACTGATTTTGAGTCCCCCGAATGAAAGTCTGGCTAGGACGAATTCCAGTCGTCTTAGGTGTTCTTCCACGGTGTTGCTTCCAATTAACACGTCATCTAGAAAGCAGATGAGTGCTTCAAAGGGTACTCTTTGGAACAGTTGTGCCATGCATTTGGCAAAGATGCTGCTGCTTGAGCAATGTCCCATAATTAGTCTTGCCCATTGGTAGCGAGTGTTTTTGTAAGTAAACGCTGTAAGGGGTCTACTTTCCTCATCCAGTTTAATTTGGTTAAACCCCTTTGTGAAATCAAAGGACGTTAACCACTCACATTCGTTCATGTTGTTCATGACCGTGTTTATGTTTGGTAATTGGAAAGTATCAGGTATACTCTCCTTGTTTAGTTGCCTCAGGTCTTGTACCACTCTGTATTTTTTTGTACCCGGTTTTTGGACTAGAAAGACTGGGCTGTTCCATGCCCCATTGTTTTCACATTCTTGTATTTGTCCGGAATCTACCAGAGTCATGAGTTCCTTCTCCATGACGTTTTCTAAGTTGTATGGAACTTGCCTTGTTGGAATCCATTTCGCAACATAGTCATGTTTTAGTTTGAGAGAAGCCTCAAAGAATGTGGCTGTGCCCAGGTCGAACTGGTGTTTTGAAAAACAGTGAGAATAGTTTCTCAACAATTCTTTTAGTTCTTTTTTATGGAGTTCGTCTATTTGGAGCTCATTTACTCCTAGTTGTTCGAACAATTTGTCCATATTTTCCCACTTGTCTTTGTGTTTTGTTATTTCCTCGGGTTCTGCTTCTGGCAAACGAGGTATGTTTGTTTCCGCATTATAGCTGTCTAGTTTTTTGACAGTTTGTCTGTACGATTGATCAACAGGAACCATTGTTCCAATGACCCGGTGTTTGTACAGAGTTATGTCTCGGGGTTGTGGATTCACACATCGTATTGGTATCTCATTTCCAGTACTGTGTGTCATACTGTTTTGAATGCATATTCCGAATGAGTGGGTTAATTTTGGATTGTTAAAAACAATGCCCTCATGTGTTTTGTCACTGTTTCGCATAGATAGTTTTGCGACAAAATGGGTTACGCTGTTAGCCGGAATGGTTAACCTCTTTTTTACCTTTATTTTACACTGTTTAGGTAGGTTTGTTGGGTAATTACGAGCTTGTATTTTACCATAGCGTGTTTGGATTGTTTGTTTTGCCACGTCAATGCGCATATCCAGTTGCTCCATCAAGTTTGTTCCAGCTAGTATGTCATCTGGAAGGTTGTCCATAACAATGAACGTTTGTTTGACCTCTGTTTTGGCTACTGTGATTTTTAGATGAATTTCACCTTTTGTCAATAGTTTCATGTTTGAAAGACCTTTTATTATTGTTGCGGTCGGTTTAATCTGGTCCAACATGTTTAGTTGGTGTATGATCCGTGTACTGATCAGACTGGCTCCTGCTCCGGTGTCCAGGAACATGTTAAAAGGTTTGTTTGACACATATGCTGTCACAATTAGTTGTTTTGATTCGTTGACAGGTGCTGAGCTCAAACTGTGTTTTAGCATGTTGAATGCTCTTATAGCTTCCTCAGACCAGACAAACTTCTCTGTTTTTCTGAGTAGATTATACAGAGGTGCAGCAATTTTGCTGTAGTGTTTTATAAAAGCTCGATTGTAGTTTATAGCTCCAAGGAATTTTTGTAATTCCTTTACCGATTTTGGTTGCGGTAGTTGTTGAATTGCTTCCACTCTATCTGGGTCAATTTGAAGACCATTTTTGTCAATTATGTGTCCGAGAAATTTCACCTTTTTTCGGAACAGTTGGGTTTTTGATGGACTGATTTTGAGTCCCCCGAATGAAAGTCTGGCTAGGACGAATTCCAGTCGTCTTAGGTGTTCTTCCACGGTGTTGCTTCCAATTAACACGTCATCTAGAAAGCAGATGAGTGCTTCAAAGGGTACTCTTTGGAACAGTTGTGCCATGCATTTGGCAAAGATGCTGCTGCTTGAGCAATGTCCCATAATTAGTCTTGCCCATTGGTAGCGAGTGTTTTTGTAAGTAAACGCTGTAAGGGGTCTACTTTCCTCATCCAGTTTAATTTGGTTAAAACCCTTTGTGAAATCAAAGGATGTTAACCACTCACATTCGTTCATGTTGTTCATGACCGTGTTTATGTTTGGTAATTGGAAAGTATCAGGTATACTCTCCTTGTTTAGTTGCCTCAGGTCTTGTACCACTCTGTATTTTTTTGTACCCGGTTTTTGGACTAGAAAGACTGGGCTGTTCCATGCCCCATTGTTTTCACATTCTTGTATTTGTCCGGAATCTACCAGAGTCATGAGTTCCTTCTCCATGACGTTTTCTAAGTTGTATGGAACTTGCCTTGTTGGAATCCATTTCGCAACATAGTCATGTTTTAGTTTGAGAGAAGCCTCAAAGAATGTGGCTGTGCCCAGGTCGAACTGGTGTTTTGAAAAACAGTGAGAATAGTTTCTCAACAATTCTTTTAGTTCTTTTTTATGGTGTTCGTCTATTTGGAGTTCATTTACTCCTAGTTGTTCGAACAATTTGTCCATATTTTCCCACTTGTCTTTGTGTTTTGTTATTTCCTCGGGTTCTGCTTCTGGCAAACGAGGTATGTTTGTTTCCGCATTATAGCTGTCTAGTTTTTTGACAGTTTGTCTGTACGATTGATCAACAGGAACCATTGTTCCAATGACCCGGTGTTTGTACAGAGTTATGTCTCGGGGTAGTGGATTCACACATCGTATTGGTATCTCATTTCCAGTACTGTGTGTCATACTGTTTTGAATGCATATTCCGAATGAGTGGGTTAATTTTGGATTGTTAAAAACAATGCCCTCATGTGTTTTGTCACTGTTTCGCATAGATAGTTTTGCGACAAAATGGGTTACGCTGTTAGCCGGAATGGTTAACCTCTTTTTTACCTTTATTTTACACTGTTTAGGTAGGTTTGTTGGGTAATTACGAGCTTGTATTTTACCATAGCGTGTTTGGATTGTTTGTTTTGCCACGTCAATGCGCATATCCAGTTGCTCCATCAAGTTTGTTCCAGCTAGTATGTCATCTGGAAGGTTGTCCATAACAATGAACGTTTGTTTGACCTCTGTTTTGGCTACTGTGATTTTTAGATGAATTTCACCTTTTGTCAATAGTTTCATGTTTGAAAGACCTTTTATTATTGTTGCGGTCGGTTTAATCTGGTCCAACATGTTTAGTTGGTGTATGATCCGTGTACTGATCAGACTGGCTCCTGCTCCGGTGTCCAGGAACATGTTAAAAGGTTTGTTTGACACATATGCTGTCACAATTAGTTGTTTTGATTCGTTGGTAGGGATCGGGTTGCAAGTGCTATTGTTGTTTGACCTCTTGATGTCTGAAGTAACTGCTGTGTCGTTGCAACCCTGCTCTAGTTTAAATTCCGCCTGATGTTGCAGTTAGCAATGTAGTGTCCGTACATTCCGCATCCATAGCATTTCCCAGGTCCTCCATTTCTGTTGGAGGGGTACGGCGATTTAGATCGCTGTGTTCTCCAGTTGTTGGATCTTTCTCTAGAAACGCTCCTTCTTCTGTTGTCGTAGTCTCTTCCTCGACTGTTGCTTCTATTGAAGTTTCTTCCTCTGCTGCTACTTCTGTTATAGCGTCTTCCCCGACTGCTACTTCTGTCGTTTTGTCTCCCTCGGCTGTAGTTTCTGTTGTACCGACTAGTGTTTCTCTCATTTTTCTGGCTGCTCCCCATGTCTGCCACTCGTGTTTCTTGGGTTTCTTGTTCAGTCCTCAGGATGGCTGTGCTGTTTTGTTGAAGCACCTTGTCTACTGAATCCAAGTGTTTTGCTAGCCTCATTGTTTCCTCGAATGTTTCTGTGGCTGCTTCATTTAGCTTCCTCTTGATTGTTTCGTCTCGCAGGCCTCTTAGGAGAACAAGTTGTGCAATGTCCCCTGCATCTTTGACTGTGCCATATGCTTGTCTTGCTTTTGTTTGGATATTGTTGCAAAACTGGGTTATGTTTTCATTTGGCTCTTGTTTCAAGTTCATGAGCTGTTGTTTGATAGATGTTTGGGTGTATCCCAGGTATTCTTCTTTTAGAATTTCACAAAGATCGTTTATGTTTTCTTTCTCCTCCTCATTTAGGTTTTTCACCGTGCTTTTTAGGGTGATGTAGGTTTCATTATCAACGCATAGCATGAACAGCGTGTCAAGATCTTCCTTTTCTTTTGATATTTTCACGTAGTCCGCGAAACGTTCGCAAAATACGCTGAAGTTCTCGCCTGTTTTGAATTTTGGCGCTTTTGATGTGTTCCATTTTCTACTGTTTGAGCTGGAGTGTTCTGGTGTATCCTCTTGGACTGTCATGCCCTGTTTTGCCATTTGCTTTTTTGTTTCTTGCATCTGGATTTCTAGCTCTCTCAGTTTTTCGAGCAGTTTTCGTTCTTCCTCTGTTCCCATTTTTTGAAACCTGGTTTTTGTTTTTCCAAAGTAACGGTTGTTTTATTGGGTTCCTTTGTATTCAGGCTCCACTTGTTAATGGATGTTTAAACCGACTTTTTTCAACGAATTTCACACGAATGACTCGGTTAGGTCCAAGCCTAACCCCTACCGGCGTAAAATCAAATTTCGGTCATGATAAGGTACCTTAATTGGTCGATAATTGGTCGTGCAGCGGCGGGTATTTCGGGATATTGAAAATTGGCCCTAAATCCGAACCCAAACAGGTACCAACAAAACGAATACCAGTTTTTCTCTTTCAAATTAACCAATTAACCCGGTAGTACCGTCAGTTTGATTTAGGCGGTTGCATAGCGTGGTGTATAGCCCCATTCCCAATCATTGTGGAACAACCTAATATATGTATATTGTTATACGTTGCACATGTGAGAGCATTTACGTGCCTTTTCATAGGAATTGAAAATTTCATTGTAATTGGACAGTAGTTGATATGTGCGAACCAGTACTGCTGTTCCAGCCGAGAGGGGAAGGTGATTGAGGCCAACACGGACGGGGACAAGCCGCGGCTGTCTTCTTTTTCTTTCACAACTCTCATGGGTTCTACCCATGAGGGTTCCACCTAAGGGTTTATTCCCGAGGGGGCCACACACGAGCACTCACACAGTGTCGACCAAATCGCATTGACGAAAGTCGCGATAGTTCTTTAGGGTTCACACCCGACACTCTTAGAAGAAGAAGAAGAAGTTGATCTGTGAGCTGAGTGACTAGTTGGTTCACTGCTGAACTCTAAAGGATTTGTCCGCTGATTACTCGATATTTTTGAGTTGAAACAATTTGTTGTGTAAACCGGGTTTTCAATTTGTAATTGTAAAACCGCTTTTTTACGTCTAGGATTTTATTGGTCTTACAAATGTTAGCCTGCATTCTGGTTGGCTGAATTTAGACAGTTGGGATAGTTTTAGACAGATTTAGGATAGTTTGAGACAGTTCAGGATTTTACATAAAAAGCTAAGCCCCCAGCTAATTAGTCAGGATCACTATTGGTGCGCGGTCGTGCCCACGAAAGACGTGCTTGGATCGTCTTGAAACCGGTTTTAAGTTGACTAACACTTACCCAAAAGTAGCTGTAGCTATTCGGGTGATGTTTTGACAGTCCAATCACGAGTTATGACCGAAAAACAGTCAAAAAAGACGTTTAAAAGTGCCAAAAAGAATGATCAGAGCACAGCCCTTATATGAAGGTGTTAATGGATGTTTTGTGGGTGAAGTGAGTTGTCTTGTTTAGGGTTTAAACACTTGAAACAACTTGGATATTGCAAGGCAATAGAACTTGCAATAAAGAGATATCCTCAGTTTCCGGGGTATGTGTTCTTGTGATCTCGAACCTCGCAGATCGTTCGGGTGTTGGTCGTGAGTGCTGCGGTGCCGCTTCGTTATCTTCTTCTTCTTTATATAGTTTCCCTCTGCCTCCTGATTAGCGTCGATAGTCATAACAAAGATAGTCAAGTTGTAAACATCTCATCGATTCCTCTTCACGAATCTGGCTTGACGTAGATAGTCATAACAAATCCGGTGGCTTGACAGATGATATTCTCATGCATCCAATAGATATCCCGTCTCCAAGGAGTGACTGATCCAACAGGTGCAGAGGGGTGAGATCTTGACATAACACGATCAATCATTATGAATCACCCTAATATTTGATCGATAAATTCGTAGATTATTATTTGTAAAACAAGCAGTTCCTCCTTTCTTTCGACTATTTCTCCCTTTGTTTAGTTCTCTGCAGATGACAATCCTAAATGGATCCAGTGAAAAAGGTACTTTTTTAGGTACTTTGATATTCTACTTTATAACAAGCTGCTTCTTTTAAAGAGTCTTTTAAAGAGTTTTGGGTTATACCCCTAGTCCTTACCTCTATTACATACATGATGCGAATCTTTTTGGCGCTACGGTAAGTACAGTGTGCCGGGTATACAAGCAAGGTTCGGGCTAAAACGTTTTATCTTGCTGTATCTTTCTCTCCATCCCTTTCTCTCCATCCCTTTCTCTCCATCCCTTTCTCCCCTCTCTTTCACTCCATCACATACATGTTCAGCTAAGAGAGAATATATTTGTCACAAAGACAAATGACTGATTGATTAAGAATGCCCTTTTAAAACAGCACCATCAATCAGAAATTCGGTCATTTCCAACATTATATATCGTCTGCAAAATGATATTCTAGGGCTGTTTCAATTATTCAGTGATTCCCTCGAGTGGGCCTTTTTGACCAGAGTCCAATAACGGAGCTCACGCGAAAACAATTTCATTTTTTTGGCTCTTTCAGCGATTTTAAATTTTGGAACAACATAATATATTAGATTGTGTGATTTGTACCCTGCGTTTATCTTGCATGCATTACACCAATTGTACATTTCAGAGTCGTATGGGAACATGGTCAGCTACAGAAGGAGGACTGATCTGTATTCTGTAGATGATGAAAAGGTAGGTAGCAAATCTTTAGTTTTAGATAATGTGCTTGAGCAGATCTTCAGTTTTAGATAATACAATTTTGGTCTTTTTTTATTCTAACAAACTGTATCTACCACCTGCACAGTGGGTAACGATGCTATATTAGGAAAAAAATAAATTTCGCTGAAAA
>AVPN01001488.1:0-22151 GCA_000695325.1 Pleurobrachia bachei | reverse complement strand
TCTCTCTCTCTCTCTCTCTCTCTCTCTCTCTCTCTCTCTCCCCATCTCTTACCATCTTAATTTTTCTTTGAGAGGGTGAAGAAGGGGATAAAATTAAAAGTCTGAAGGCACTGCATGATCACATTAACTCATCCATTAGCAAGGAAGGGAACGCCCTATACCCCACGCGTTCTAAATAGAATATGAGCACTGCTTCATAACTGAAACTCTGTGATTTCACTACTTGTGCGAATCTATAAGTATAATCCATATCTAAGTATTTGTTGCCTTGTATCCCGCTGTAAAGGAGGGTTAGAACAGAATAGGTGGTCGACTGGTTGTTTAGTTTGCACCTGCCTGTAGCTGGTAGTACCACCGGTGATGGTAGTACCGTACCAGTGCATGCTACGGTAAGCTACAATAAATCCTGGGAACTAATGATTTGCCTGGTCCTGAAATAGATAGCATTGACCACACACATGTAGGAGGCCGGTGATTACAGTAATTAGGGATTTAGTTCACTGCTATAACATGGCAAACTCAGCTGCGCACCTGTTAATATTTAAGTACCAGCTCAGCATAAGTTCATCCTAACAACCATAACTCATTTGCACACGATACTACTTTTTGGTGAGAAGATGCTACTATTTGTCTCAGTCCTTCACCTCTTCCCTCTGGGAGCTCTTCCAAGGAAAACACCCGATTCATCCTTCACCCTGACATTTCTAAAGGCATACTTTTGTACTGGAGTATCAGAGGATCGGATCTGGGCGACACAGATTGAGGATGATGCTGTTATAAGATTCCTGGCGACAGTTCACATCTTGACATTTTGTGATGAGCAAACCTTGTTAGCGGACCAGTTTTGGAGTGCTAGCTTCAACTTGATGAAGGAGGAGAGCGGGATGGTGAAGGTGTGTTCAGAAGGCTTGTTTAGATCTGTTATTGATGCTATAGGGAACGAACAGGGTGTTGCAACACTGTTCCTGAACACGACGCAGAAAACATGTGATCGGCTTGAGGATGGTGGACTTAGGAACAAGTGTTATGACTCACCAGTTTGGACTACCCTTGAAGGTGTTCTGGAGAGAAGATTCAGAAGTAATGGGACTCCGGTTGGGAGGATGAAGCGGCAATTCAGCGAACCGACCCTTTTCAACTTTGTGAAAGCTATCAATAATGAGGACTTCTACAAAATGATGGAGTTGATGCATAACAAGATCAACACCCGTATTCTTCCACCAAGTGTCTTCGAGCAGTGGATTAAAGTTGTGAGATGCCTCGCGAGGGAGTGGAGGAAGAAACATAGAGTCCATGATGTCATATTTTGAGAATTTGACACCGAAAGAACTGCATTATGATATGTGATCCATTTAAATTTTTGATGACGATAAAATGATGATGATTAAAAAGTATCCGCGTTTTATTGTTTCACTTTCAGTACCACGCTATCTCTATCACTATTTCTTTCTCTCTCAGTCAGATCAGATGCTTTGATCTCTCAGCTATTGTCGTAATCGTATCATGTGAAGAAGTGCTGTATACATCCGTTTCCAAATCTCTCTCTGACTCTACAGTCTACTACTCCGGATCTTTCTCTCTCCTACTCCGTAGCTATTTCTCTCATCCTCTGTGTTAGATACCACGCCGATTCCTTGAATTGTTCATACAGGCGGCTGAACCGATTCCAAGTTAGTCGGAATGTCCTTTGACCACTGGTCTTCTGCAGATCACTTGTTGTCCTGCTTTGACTTTGAGCCAGCATGGTTGAATGACGTTTAGATTAGATTAGATCACAGTCAGGAGAAATTGGTCTAGCAGATAGTATAAACAGAGCAATTTCAGTCTAGTTGGGGTCTAGTTCCTATAGCAGCTCTAGATCTAGTATAGGGTCAGTGTAGTTCTTGGACCTAGTCTACTGCCATAGCAAAGGCGGTACTAATTCTAGTAAGAAGGGAAAGGGATGTTACCATGGTAACACATGGAACTCAGCAGCATGCTGCTACACACACAAACTTGGCTCGGCCCCTTCACTTTCCTGATTCTGGATCCTATATTATGTAACTTTATAGCCTACGACGCAATTTAGGACGCCTGCTAGATAAGACTTTGGTTGAGTCACCTGACACAGCTTTTTGCAGTACCACCAGCCTTCCTACCACCAGCCTTCCTACCATCAGCACAATATGTTAGTAGGGACTAGGACCACTGCCAGGATCTTTAGTAACACCTGCCCCGGCACAGATCGGGGCACATTCTAAATATGAGGGGTGCCTGATAATCCTGTTTGTGAATTTTACATATAATATCTATCAGATTTCTTGTCTTACTCTTACCATCACTCGATCTACAAAAATTTCTTCCGAGCCGACAATGCCCAACTTCACTTTGTAGTTTGCCTACAACACTATCACTTTTCTTCCATAGTTTGCCTGTCGGTCACAAAGTTGGGGTCGAAAATCGAAATGTTAAAACCACCTGATCCATCAGTTATAGATAAGATGGTTTTAACATTTCGATCCAATAGATTCTATAGCTTGTCTGTGGTCTGTCCGACTTGTATCCACGCTTTGTCTAGCAGTATAGCTTTGTTAGATACTTACCAATAGATCTGTGTGACGTAATAGTCTCCTCATTTCCAGGAACACGTAACTCTGTTTATCTTGATCTGCTGCCCAGTTGGTTGTTTGATATTTACCTAAACTCCTGTAAAAGAGTTACTGTAAAGCTTTGACTGTTGCTGTGAACTGTTCAAAAAGGGATTAGGGATGGTTTTAACATGGTTGTACCATGGCCAGGTTCTATCAAAACACACTACACACACAGGAAACATGTCAGACGTATTCTCAGACTCGTCCCTCGCATCCTTTGCATCTCTCGGCTCCTCCAAGAGATACTCAAATCCAACCTATAACTCCCGACATGGAAAGAGGAGGAACTTCCAGGCATCGAGCTACATTCAACAAGTTGCTGATATACAACGCCAAAAGGAGCAGGTAGGAAGATGTGTGGAAATGAGATCTTAGGATTTGAGCTGTAGAAAGATGTGTGTGGTAATGAGATTTTAGGATTTAGTACCAAGGGTGGCTTTGTTGTTGGAGAGAGAGAGTGAGGGTGGTTGCTATGGTAACAACTATTAGGCTCAGGAGGGCGACCTAACTCAATGAACTTCACCAAGTTTCCTTTACCCCTTTGAGTGTATCCACTTTTCATTCACCACTCGACTCCAATCTATATCCCGTTTTATCTCTTTCCAATTCCACCGAAAGTTCTAACTAGTGAAATTGCCCTCCATGCCCTGCCATCTCTCCAGTTTTATCTCTTTCCAAAGAAGAAGATATTGTTCTATTAGATCTTCTAAGTAACTAGTGAAATTGCTCGCCATGCACTACTAATTCAAACTGTATCTCTTGTTATATAATGCATTCTATAACTATGAAGCATCTGCTTATTATCAAAGAGTCAAGGCCGACATACGTCCTATGACTGCGTGACGGTGAAGTATGGACCGGTAGTTTTTAACAAGTTCCAATTCCATCTAACAATATCTATCTTTCTATCACTCTATCTCTCTATCTTCCTATCTCGCGGAAGTTTATCCAGTGCGCCTATAATCCTCCACTTCTCTTAACTTGCCGGCCATTTAAAAAACTTTTTAACCGGTTTCTACTGCTTCACACTTGTTTAACGATTGGTTATTGCTTCTCTTTCCAGTTACTATTAGAAATACATACAAAATAGAGGGATATAGAGAGACAAAGAGTTAAGAGAGAGGGATAGAGAGAAAGATATACCACTGATAGGAGACGTGGAGGGCGTCGTTGATAGAGTGCATGTCTCTAGTTAATTCGTAAGAGATCTGAACTTTTCTTCTCCTCCCATTGTTTTGTCCAGTGCAAGTGGCTTCTCAAGCTTTTTTCTGATCAGCTTCCAAAATCCCAAATCACGTGTTGTTTTTAATTGAAACTAAAATTTCCAGTTTCTGTTAAATTCCTTGTTAAACCCCTTGCCCGGTAAATCGGGGTCCGACTGTAATATCCAATTGTCCCCTCTCCAAGGCAATAGAAGACCGGATAAGAGCTTACGACGCAGATTCCAGGATGATAAGCGAGAATGCCTTAAGGAGCACAGTTATGGATGACGGTGGACGTTATGGGATGTTCAAGACGGTTAAATATGCGAACACCGCTAATCCAACCTTCATCCCCCTTCCATCACGCAGCACCCGTCAACTTGTTTCTACAATCAGGTGAGCTGCTGATGTAGTGATCACTGAGAACATATAGAGACGGTAAGGTACATACATCTTCTTCTTGAAGTCCAAGAGATGGCCTCCAAAACTTGGAGGCCCGAGACCGTCTCTTCTTGCGTCAAGATGAAATGTTAGATCCAATAGCTTTCCCCGGCCAGGTAGACTAGACGGTAAGGTGCATACTAAACATTATGCAAGTCAGAGAACTTATACCCGTTCTGCTCACACCCCATTCCCCAATTTTCAGTTCAATGAAACAGATCAGGGAGTGCGTTACGACCTTCAAACGGTCGGCAGGGATCTACCCAGTACGGTCTACAACAACACCGAGCTCCAGGCTCACCAGTAGGGAGGGACTCAGCACAAGGGGGAGTTCTCTACCGGCATCCCTTGACAGCGGGGGAAGGAGGATTCCTAGAAGTAGACAGAAAAACAACAATAATAAGCCCAACCGGATACCAGTAAGGATATCAGAGTAGTGATTAGTAACTGCCCATAACATCTTCGAGTTGCATTGGCGATTGGTAAGGGCATCTGAAGATCTGAAGTGGCTAATTAGTAATGATCTGATCAATGTTTGTTTCAGCCGATGCCAATCCAAGCACAACTGAACCCCAAGAAACGACAGTCCCAGCTGGTCAAATTTCCCAGCCTTCCCGTCACGTTCCGATGCCTAGAGCAGAGCACGGATAATGGCCTACCCATCAGCTATTCAGGGTTCCTTCTGAACGAGGTAAGACCTAACTATTTAAAACCATGTTGTGCTTTCAAACAGTTGTTTGAACTAGGCTGTCTCAAAACATATCCAAAATAATAAAGTATCAACCCCCCCCCCCGCCACTCAGATCTCAGACACGGCCGGGATGAGTGGGGATGATTCCCCGAACAGTAGAGCTATCGAGAACAGGATCCCCGTAATGAGGGCCAGTGCACCGGCTGCTCCACTAAACAGGATCAGTTATGAGAAAATAAAGGAAAGAACCCAGAAAGTTAGACGAATCATGGGAAACACTTCATGAGTTGTCATGGTAAATGACTGTAATGTCGGCCCGGTTCGGAGAGGATGGTCTTTTGGGAAGCACTTCATGAGGAAGATGAGACAGGAGAGAGACTGCGGTATGTACATCGGATCATGAACCCCGCCATCATAGAGACAATTTCAGAAAGATTTGGTTGTGCAAGAGTAAACTGTAAGTGTAAAGCGAGAAATTATAATTCACACTCGTGGTAGTTAAAATGCTCAAAAACTGTTTAGCGCAGAAAAGACGGTCTGGGCAAGTCTGAAGTCGGACTTAGAAAAAGTCACATGAACTGTTTATGAGGGAATAATGGGATAGCTATTTATATTCCTGAAAACTGTTTTCTACCCCCCTGTAATTTATTTTAGTTTCCACTCGTGATAGTATCTTGGCAGTTATTCCTCATCCAAATATATATCGAACCCCTTCAGTGAGATTGTTACTTTCACTAAAGCCAGCATTTAAAGTTCCTGCTCAGCGTGTGGCTAAGTAACCCAAAAAGCCAGCATACGTGAGTTCGTTACTTTAAGCTACTTCGAGGAGTAGGGCTCAGTTGTGGTTTTGTCAGTTTCCTAATCGCTAGAGATGAACGGGTAGCTGCTGCTGGTGGTGCTGGTACAGATAGGGATGATCTCTGGATGTTTCTGATATCCGAGATGAGACTGGCCCTCCGGTCGCCCCCTCCCCGCCTGGTAGCTCTCCTTTCCATCACTTGTTTATGTATAAAGGCTGCTCTGGCATCATCAGCGTCTTCGTCTTTCGGTTCAGCACATGTCACCTCTATCTGTGAGTGTGAGTGAGTGAGTGAGTGAGTGAGTGAGTGAGTGAGTGAGTGAGTGAGTGAGTGAGTGAGTGAGTGAGTGAGTGAGTGAGTGAGTGAGTGAGTGAGTGAGTGAGTGAGTGAGTGAGTGAGTGAGTGAGTGAGTGAGTGAGTGAGTGAGTGAGTGAGTGAGTGAGTGAGTGAGTGAGTGAGTGAGTGAGTGAGTGAGTGAGTGAGTGAGTGAGTGAGTGAGTGAGTGAGTGAGTGAGTGAGTGAGTGAGTGAGTGAGTGAGTGAGTGAGTGAGTGAGTGAGTGAGTGAGTGAGTGAGTGAGTGAGTGAGTGAGTGAGTGAGTGAGTGAGTGAGTGAGTGAGTGAGTGAGTGAGTGAGTGAGTGAGTGAGTGAGTGAGTGAGTGAGTGAGTGAGTGAGTGAGTGAGTGAGTGAGTGAGTGAGTGAGTGAGTGAGTGAGTGAGTGAGTGAGTGAGTGAGTGAGTGAGTGAGTGAGTGAGTGAGTGAGTGAGTGAGTGAGTGAGTGAGTGAGTGAGTGAGTGAGTGAGTGAGTGAGTGAGTGAGTGAGTGAGTGAGTGAGTGAGTGAGTGAGTGAGTGAGTGAGTGAGTGAGTGAGTGAGTGAGTGAGTGAGTGAGTGAGTGAGTGAGTGAGTGAGTGAGTGAGTGAGTGAGTGAGTGAGTGAGTGAGTGAGTGAGTGAGTGAGTGAGTGAGTGAGTGAGTGAGTGAGTGAGTGAGTGAGTGAGTGAGTGAGTGAGTGAGTGAGTGAGTGAGTGAGTGAGTGAGTGAGTGAGTGAGTGAGTGAGTGAGTGAGTGAGTGAGTGAGTGAGTGAGTGAGTGAGTGAGTGAGTGAGTGAGTGAGTGAGTGAGTGAGTGAGTGAGTGAGTGAGTGAGTGAGTGAGTGAGTGAGTGAGTGAGTGAGTGAGTGAGTGAGTGAGTGAGTGAGTGAGTGAGTGAGTGAGTGAGTGAGTGAGTGAGTGAGTGAGTGAGTGAGTGAGTGAGTGAGTGAGTGAGTGAGTGAGTGAGTGAGTGAGTGAGTGAGTGAGTGAGTGAGTGAGTGAGTGAGTGAGTGAGTGAGTGAGTGAGTGAGTGAGTGAGTGAGTGAGTGAGTGAGTGAGTGAGTGAGTGAGTGAGTGAGTGAGTGAGTGAGTGAGTGAGTGAGTGAGTGAGTGAGTGAGTGAGTGAGTGAGTGAGTGAGTGAGTGAGTGAGTGAGTGAGTGAGTGAGTGAGTGAGTGAGTGAGTGAGTGAGTGAGTGAGTGAGTGAGTGAGTGAGTGAGTGAGTGAGTGAGTGAGTGAGTGAGTGAGTGAGTGAGTGAGTGAGTGAGTGAGTGAGTGAGTGAGTGAGTGAGTGAGTGAGTGAGTGAGTGAGTGAGTGAGTGAGTGAGTGAGTGAGTGAGTGAGTGAGTGAGTGAGTGAGTGAGTGAGTGAGTGAGTGAGTGAGTGAGTGAGTGAGTGAGTGAGTGAGTGAGTGAGTGAGTGAGTGAGTGAGTGAGTGAGTGAGTGAGTGAGTGAGTGAGTGAGTGAGTGAGTGAGTGAGTGAGTGAGTGAGTGAGTGAGTGAGTGAGTGAGTGAGTGAGTGAGTGAGTGAGTGAGTGAGTGAGTGAGTGAGTGAGTGAGTGAGTGAGTGAGTGAGTGAGTGAGTGAGTGAGTGAGTGAGTGAGTGAGTGAGTGAGTGAGTGAGTGAGTGAGTGAGTGAGTGAGTGAGTGAGTGAGTGAGTGAGTGAGTGAGTGAGTGAGTGAGTGAGTGAGTGAGTGAGTGAGTGAGTGAGTGAGTGAGTGAGTGAGTGAGTGAGTGAGTGAGTGAGTGAGTGAGTGAGTGAGTGAGTGAGTGAGTGAGTGAGTGAGTGAGTGAGTGAGTGAGTGAGTGAGTGAGTGAGTGAGTGAGTGAGTGAGTGAGTGAGTGAGTGAGTGAGTGAGTGAGTGAGTGAGTGAGTGAGTGAGTGAGTGAGTGAGTGAGTGAGTGAGTGAGTGAGTGAGTGAGTGAGTGAGTGAGTGAGTGAGTGAGTGAGTGAGTGAGTGAGTGAGTGAGTGAGTGAGTGAGTGAGTGAGTGAGTGAGTGAGTGAGTGAGTGAGTGAGTGAGTGAGTGAGTGAGTGAGTGAGTGAGTGAGTGAGTGAGTGAGTGAGTGAGTGAGTGAGTGAGTGAGTGAGTGAGTGAGTGAGTGAGTGAGTGAGTGAGTGAGTGAGTGAGTGAGTGAGTGAGTGAGTGAGTGAGTGAGTGAGTGAGTGAGTGAGTGAGTGAGTGAGTGAGTGAGTGAGTGAGTGAGTGAGTGAGTGAGTGAGTGAGTGAGTGAGTGAGTGAGTGAGTGAGTGAGTGAGTGAGTGAGTGAGTGAGTGAGTGAGTGAGTGAGTGAGTGAGTGAGTGAGTGAGTGAGTGAGTGAGTGAGTGAGTGAGTGAGTGAGTGAGTGAGTGAGTGAGTGAGTGAGTGAGTGAGTGAGTGAATTTAGTTTTACCGACTCTAGCTGATCAGAGGGGAACGTTGATCACTTGCGGGGTAAGTGACTTACCACCAACACCCACACCCCACCAGCTGTCACTATCACTTACCACGAATTCCTGCCAGCCGAATTTCTTGATAAATATCAGGCAGACATAGCCAATGAAGAGGAAGATGAAGAGGAAAAGAGAAACGAGACTCTGCCACGTACTGAGTTGTAACCCCTGGACACATACCGTCAACTCTCTCTGAAATTAGTTGTTGGATCAGAAAGGGACTCATCAGCTCGACTCAGTTTTTTCCGAACCGGACACTTTTTTAAACAACATTTCCCACAAAAAGAATTATAATATTCCTGCAATATACTCAACGACTGGCGCAGCTGTACCCACCTCAAATTCGCAATATATCCCATCATTTTCCATATTCTTGTTGGTGAACAGAAGATTAAAACAGAAACTGGGGACTCCCTCCTGAGTCTTGGGGAAGACTGCTGAGCAGGGGGACTGTTCATTGCACGCCCAGGTATAGTTATTATTAGTGTATAGCCATACCGCACTTGATCCCCCCGTACCGTTAGCATTGAACTTATCGATCTCTTCGTCACTGTGGGATATAATGGGAATGTTAGGTGGGGTTTCTAGTAGGGTGGGTAGATCATAACTAAGGGGGTTATATCTGGTAGGATGTGAATGTCTGAATAAACCACAGATTATCCCTGTCAGAGCATTAGCCAGACCCTATTTTAATTTCAGAGTTCGCGAGAACAGCGGTTGCAGCATATTGGCTTGAAATGAATATAACCTCAGTATATGTGGATATATTATCAATATAAACTGAGGGTATATTCCTTTCAGGTCAATGCTAATCAACGCTAATCCCTCATGAGTCGAGCTACATGTGTCCAGACAGTACGAGGAATGTATCAGTGTTAATAATATGGGGGTAATCCCGGGGTAATATGGTCAACAAACCAGGATGGACACTTGCGGTAGATGGAATATTGAGTGCTCGAATTAGGCCTTAGGGTCTATTACAGTTACATATTCAGTCGGACCCCGATCTACTAGGTAATCCGATAAACCGGGCAAAATGACATGCCACCGCACGCGAAGGTCGCCAACCTCCTCCTAGGGTAATGGTAAATGGGGGTCTGGCTCTCAAATTACCTGTACGGCATGATGTCTTCAGGAGAGTGTCCTCCACCGATTATAGTGAGGGAGAAGTTACCATCATACTGACTTTCATCACCAGACACCTGATAAAGCATCGGGTTGATTAAGGGGTGGACACCTGATAATTGTTGTCAGATTGCGCTACGCCGGCTCGCGGAGCGAGGGTTACGAAAGTAACAAGATAATTGTACCTAAACGGTTGATAACACGTCATCAAAACGTCCAAAACAGCAATTAGCTTCTTGGATAGTATCGTATATTAGTGAAAAAGTCCAACCTATTCATGGATATTTGGCCATTAGCGACTTACCAGATCAAACACTTTGAAAACAGGTGAAAATGATTGATCGTACTGGAGCCAGGTCGTGTTTTCACTGGATTTATCTACCAGGGTCCCTCCTGAACTCTCTAGATCTATCTGGACCTTCTGGTAGGGTTTACAGCCAATGTTCAGGCTGAATGAGGGTAGGGAAGCGACGTGGAGAGGGAGTAGGACTACACTAACTTGTGTCAAGTTCTCACCTGGAGAGAGATATATTAGTAACCATCATAGTGATTCGGTCGCTTCACAATCGTCTCCAGAAAAATTTAAAAAAAAAGTCCAATCGAAAAAAAACAAGACCATATATGGTTGTTACGGCATGTTACAATATGTTACAGCATGTTACCAGGGTATTCCAAGCCGCGGCCCGTGCCGCAGATCTTTTGGAAAGAAAACGTACAAAAAGATCCAAATCACGAGGGTGAGAGGGGAGGGGGGTGCAGGGAGTACCTAATTTACCAAGTCATAATCACGAGGTAAGGGGGTATGATCACTTACCAGGGGCTCCCTTGCTTGAAATCCCCGCCTCTTCAAATGTAACTGTATGTGTAACTGTAACATCCTTGTAGTTAATCTCCTCTGACACTGACTCCACAACAAATGCTCCATGCCACACGTTGATACTCTCTGCTGCCTGGGCTACCAGGTAATCTAAGACAGGGAGAACATGGTGAAACAGTGAATTGAATTTTGGAGCAGAATGAGAGTCACCAGCTTGCCCAATGTCCTACTGAGGCCTTTCGAAAGCGGAAATACTAGCCAGCATTATATTTACCGATTTGGTTAACGTCAGGTGTGTAGAAAGAGTAGGTGATGGTAACGGAGTAGGATTCCCCATACTCCAGGTACACATTCTCTGGTAATCGGTTAACCTCACATTTCTCCTGAAACGCAAGGAATCTGGTTAAATATCTGCAGGCAGGTTGGTCTGACAAGAGTCTATAAAAAAGATACCATTAGAGATTAGTAATTCCGGGAGTAACTTTGAGTAACGAAAAAAAACTCCCCCTTACCCTCACTAACAATGTGATGAGAAGCTTGCTCGTAGACGTAGGTTGACTGACGGGTGAAGGCAGGGTGGTGGCTGGAGCAGACAGTAACTTTAATAGGTTTATGTATCACACCTGAGGGAAACGCGTGATTTGATTGGTAGTACCCAACTGGTAGTACCCACCAGCCACCTGTTTTAGTAATGCTCAGTATTTCACCTCACTATGCTAACTCATAAATTTGTGGCTCTTACCAGATAGAACTTCGTCAGTTTCACCCTCAATCTTGATCAGCTCAGCCATTTCCCCAAGATCATAACTTTTCCTCACCATCTCCTTTCCTGCCACCGTGTCATCCAAGTAGGCCCGCTCCAGAATGTTGTCTCTAATCCGGGTCAGGGTCGAGTGTTGATCGTCCGAGGCGAGGGTCACATAACTCTCGATATTAGAAATGTGAGACAGGAAACCAGAGTAAATGTGAGAGGGTGACTGGATGACGTAGCGACCTGATTGGGGAATTGGGGTTGACAAAATATATTGGAGCAAAATAATGGTGTAAAGAAATGGATGCATCCGGATGGGGGATAGAAACAGATGTGAGGGGGGGGGATAGAAACAGAGGTGAAATACTGCAAAAATCATTAGTTAATCCTTACCATTTCCATCAAAGGTGACATTGTAGTTTTGGTTAGGGTTGTGTTCAATTGGCACCAAGTACCACACACACCCAAAACAGGGGGAATATACCACCACACTTCCGACCCCTGAAAAGAGGTAAAATAGGGTTCAAATACGTTGGAAGAACCCCAAATATTATGACAACTTTAAGATAAGTTTATATTGCGAGTTTTGCTGACTCTCTCAAAAATAATACTTAGGGTAGCGACTGGCTATTTGAAATGGCGGCTAATTAGAAACACGGCCTCTACAGGCCAAAAGTTGCCCCACGTACCAATAATATGTGGCGATTGTTTCTGCAGGGAATAAAACTTGTTGAGCTGAAAGGAAGTTGAACCACTGGTCACCTCACCAAGTACTGTCATCTCCCCCACCTCCCCTACACTAGTAGGAAACGTTACACAACTACTACTACCATCCTCTGTGATAGTAGCAGCAATCAGATCATCATCTCGATTAAACAACACCATCTCCCGCTCGATAGATGCCATGATGTCCAGAAGGGTGATATTAGCACCCGAATCACCTCCCTTAACAACACAACCACTGGTGGTAATGTCACCAGCCTCTAGGATGAGAGTTGGATCTTTGCCAAGATCTGTAACTCGGTAGATTTTCTCAGACTCGGTGATGAGGAGGAGGGAGTTGTGGGCGATATCAGGAGTTACCCGTCTAATACAGCCCAGGGAGGGTAGCAGGGTGGTGGAGGAGGTGAGGGGGAATGGAAGGAGGTTTCCGTTGTAGAGGGCAAGGTGGAGGTTACCAGATAGAGGTAGAATATGGACAACATCATCATCCTGTTATAGAAGGTAAAATTATCACCAACCTTGGGGGAAGTCTGGGTATCCATTTACATGATTTATGTTTATGTTTTGGGACAAATCTCGCGGAGGGGAGGGGATCTGCCGCGCCGTCTGGGTATTAAGACAAATCTCAGGGGGAATCTCGGTATCGACATTACACAAACCTCGGGGCAAGTTTGAGTATTGATAGTGGATGGGTCATAGGGAATGACTGCAGTATTGTCCCCGACCAACCACAAAAGAATAAAGTTGGGAGAGTCGAAATCAGCCAGACTCGTCACCGTTTCTACTCCCTGGGTTGTGAAGGCCTGATCTAAAGCGTTTTCCTTACATACTGACTGTCTGTCTGTCTGTCTGTCTGTCTGTCTGTCTGTCTGTCTGTCTGTCTGTCTATCTGTCTGTCTGTCTGTCTGTCTGTCTATCTGTCTGTCTGTCTGTCTGTCTGTCTATCTGTCTGTCTGTCTGTCTGTCTGTCTATCTGTCTGTCTGTCTGTCTGTCTGTCTATCTGTCTGTCTGTCTGTCTGTCTGTCTATCTGTCTGTCTGTCTGTCTGTCTGTCTATCTGTCTGTCTGTCTGTCTGTCTGTCTATCTGTCTGTCTGTCTGTCTGTCTGTCTATCTGTCTGTCTGTCTGTCTGTCTGTCTATCTGTCTGTCTGTCTGTCTGTCTGTCTATCTGTCTGTCTGTCTGTCTGTCTGTCTATCTGTCTGTCTGTCATAAAATTCATTTTTGGTAAAGTTTAAATTCCAGTAATCAATCCAATTAAGTCCAATTAGGCCAATTACGCCTTGTTTCGACACAAATAAAAATCTGAGAATATTTTTCCGATAATCAGTGGATTTTTCCCAATTTTTTGAGCTATACAGATTAAACTTTTAATTCCAGTAATCAAGCCCAATTAAGCCCAATTAGGCCAATTCCGCCTAGTTTCGACACAAATAAAATCTGAAAATATTTTTCCAATAATCAGTGAATTTTTCCTGATTTTTTGAGCTATACAGATTAAACTTTTAATTCCAGTAATCAAGCCCAATTAAGCCCAATTAGGCCAATTCCGCCTAGTTTCGACACAAATAAAATCTGAAAATATTTTTCCAATAATCAGTGAATTTTTCCTGATTTTTTGAGCTATACAGATTAAACTTTTAATTCCAGTAATCAAGCCCAATTAAGCCCAATTAGGCCAATTCCGCCTAGTTTCGACACAAATAAAATCTGAAAATATTTTTCCAATAATCAGTGAATTTTTCCTGATTTTTTGAGCTATGCAGAATGCATTTTGGATACATTTTCAATTTTGGCCAATTAAGGCCAATTAAGCCACTTTCCCCCACGCAAAAGTTCACCAAAAGTTTATAGTCGTGATCAGCGTACTCGAATTGACCAAAATCAACCGGAATTTGCTTTCTTGCAGAAATGCCGATTTCAAATCGAACTTTTACTGGACTATTAGTTAATCCTTACCATTTCCATCAAAGGTGACATTGTAGTTTTGGTTAGGGTTGTGTTCAATTGGCACCAAGTACCACACACACCCAAAACAGGGCGAGTATACCACCACACTTCCAACTCCTGAAAAGCAGTCAAATAAGTTGGTAGAACATCAAATATCCTAACGATATCATGAGAGGTTTATATTGCCGACTATAATCGTCTGTCGGAGAATTGCCTGACAGGATATTGGATATGGCAAACAATTCTAATTCCAGGCCACGTACCAATAATATGCGGTGATTGTTTCTGTAGGGAGTAAAACTTGTTAAGATGAAAGGAAGTTGAACCACTGGCCACCTCACCAAGTACTGTCATCTCCCCTACCTCCCCCACACTAGTAGGAAACGTTACACAACTACTACTACCATCCTCCAAAACAGTAGCAGCAACCAGATCACCATCTCGATTAAACAGCACCATTTCCCGCTCACCAGATGCCATAATGTCCAGGAGGGTGATATTAGCACCCGAATCACCTCCCTTAACAACACAGCCACTGGTGGTAATGTCACCAGCCTCTAGGATGAGAGTTGGATCTTTGCCAAGATCTGTAACTCGGTATATCATCTCAGACTCGGTGATGAGGAGGATGGAGTTGTGGGCGATATCAGGAGTTACCCGTCTGATACAGCCCAGGGAGGGTAGGAGGGTGGTGGTTGTGGTGGTTAGAGGGAATGGAAGGAGGTTTCCGTTGTAGAGGGCAAGGTGGAGGTTGCCAGATAGAGGTAGAATATGGACAACATCATCATCCTGCAGATAAGGTAATATTGTCATCAAATATGAATATCTGGAGAAGTAGCTAGGCTGGGTATCCATTTATATGTGTTTTGGGACAAATCTCAAGCTGAGCGCATGTTTGGGTATTGATATTTGACAAACCTCAGGGCAAGTTTGGGTATTGACAGTGGATGGATCATAAGGGATGACAGCAGTGTTGTCCCCGACCAACCACAGAAGAATGAAGTTGGGAGAATCAAGATCAGCCAGGGTTGTCACCGTTTCTACTCCCTGAATAGAATAGTTGTGAAGACGTGATCTAAATCTTTCTCCTTAAATACCTGTCTGTCTGTCTGTGTATCTGTGTATCTGTCTGTGTATCTGTGTATCTGTCTGTCTGTCTGTCTGTCTGTCTGTCTGTCTGTCTGTCTGTCTGTCTTGACCTCAGGTAGAGGATGAAGTTTTGTGTACAGCGGTTTGTAACTAGGTGAACACTCCTGTGGCACAATTGAAATGTAGATAGCCTCGTCTATTGGGGAGGAGAGATGTATAGTTCCGATGGTGTCACAATCATCCTCTCCCCACTCAACATACCCAGGGCTCTCTGTGCCCTTTTTCCTAGAGAATATGGGGTGTTATTACTATGTAGCCTGCCGCCGCGGTAAGGGCAAAAGGGGGTGCTGAGTAGTGAGTATAATTGGTATGCAAAGAGAATGGGAAATCCAGGGGTGCCGCGACACCCCTCTGCATGTGTACTTATAATGGCCTCATGAGACCCGTGGGTAAACTAGTAAACATTGGGTACTAGTTTACCCACTAAACATTCCCTTTGATTTACTTGCTAACTTGTGAGTCCTTCCCACTGGTATGTTCAATAGGTAGGCTTATCCTGTGCCTACTGAATGTCGCTATATAACTAACGCCTGATTTCCCAATGAATATGTTGAGACTTGATACATCTGATACAACTCGTCCCCCTCGTACAACAACTGTCCCCACTCTTTATATATTATTAGTTGCTTTAGTTATTATTAATTGCCCACATTTTGTTCTAAACGCACCATATAACGTTAAAACCTTGAAAGGCCTTGTCCAATACAGCACCGTTATATACAGTCGACACAGTGCGGTGGTGCAGTTGTTAGCTGCTCCCCAGTCCCCTCCGTTCTAATCCCGATTCCAACGCAGCCGATATCATGATCATTCAATCACATTTCTTAATCCCATTAAAACACCTTAGGAAAGCTACTCCACACGATGAGTACGCTCACGAATGATGATCAGCAGCTGGCAACCTACGTCTACGCTGGAATGATCACTTTCGTCCTAATTATCCTCCTACTATTACTTCTCCGACATGTTTGCCGTAAATATCGAGTGGGACCCTATCGACTCAGACGGCCACCGCCCCGACCTGTACCTGTATGGCGGCGCCATAGCACATTTGATTCAGTGAACTCAGATGGGGTCGCGGCGCCAGACAGACCTGGACCAGTTGGGGTCCTCTAAACCTGTGTGGCTCACATCGCATTTTATATCATATAATGAACCTATTATTGACCCAAATGACCCTCTTATTGAGATTGCAGATTGACTCTGTATGTTGTACCTTAGTCGGAGTGAAGGATAGCACTGAGACTGGACAATGGTGCAATCAATGCATGTAGATCCTACCCGTAGCCTTGGGGAACTCCTGAAACGTGTGGCCGTGAGATTATTAAAATAATAGTGAGATTATTAAACAGTTAGATTATTGAGATAATCTCAATGAGATTGCAAACAGTTAGGAGAAGTGGAAGCTAAACCAGTAGTAAGACTGTTAGTTTTTGTACTGATCGTATTATTATTTCTTGTTGGCGTCAGACCCCGTTTTGATCGATAGTGCGCCTAGATCAGATCGGCGCCGCCAGAAATAAGTTGAAATTGATCCAAAATAGGACAACATTACATACCCGAAGAAAGCCTCGGTGTGAAGTATAAAACGGCAGGTGTGATGACTGAGAACTGTTGTAACACTGAGAAGTAACAGGAATGTCACCAACATGGCTAAATAAATAGAGGTGCGGTTAACAATGTTATTCGGTTTTTAAAAAGTTATCGAGTTGTGTTTTCTTTTTAACTGAAAATATACATTTTAAACTTACAAAATATATGAACATTTTATATCACAGATTACATACCTACATAACTTAACATCGGAACAATTCATGATCAGCTATCACATATTAATAGAGAAAGCGCTATTTAACAAGCAAACAATAAATCCATTCTGTATTGAATAAACAAGACACTTCTGCAAACAAAAATCAACCAAAAAGTGCATTACAGTCATTCGATTCCTGTTCCTGATCGCCCCCGAAACTAAATGCAAATCCTCCCGAATTATCATCTTGTGTTGACTCACCAAACCCTGAGTCAGCTCCAAACCCAGATCCAAACATTCCAAATGATGTTGAGGAGGGTGATTGTTGGTTATTAGATTCACCACCACCAAACCCAAAACTAAATCCACCATCTCCTCCTTCGCTGGTTGGACTATCGGTGGTTGCCTTGGGTGTCTGAAACTAAACAGGTCGGTGGTTACACAATTGAGTTAAAGTGTAACCATTTGTAACTTACACAATCTAATCACTTTGAGATAAGAGTTACACTCAAATTTAGTGGTGATCAGCACGTGGGCGCGCTCACTTTTCTGTCAGGCAAATGAGTACGCTCACGAATGATGATCAGCAGCTGGCAACCTACGTCTACGCTGGAATGATCACTTTCGTCCTAATTATCCTCCTACTATTACTTCTCCGACATGTTTGCCGTAAATATCGAGTGGGACCCTATCGACTCAGACGGCCACCGCCCCGACCTGTACCTGTATGGCGGCGCCATAGCACATTTGATTCAGTGAACTCAGATGGGGTCGCGGCGCCAGACAGACCTGGACCAGTTGGGGTCCTCTAAACCTGTGTGGCTCAAACCGCATTTTATATCATAAAATGACATTATTATTGACCAAACATTACCCTCTTATGACGTATTGAGATTTATATAATTAGCTGACTCTGTGCAACAGCACAATCTGTATGTTGTACCTTAGTCGGAGTGAAGGATAGCACTGAGACTGGACAATGGTGCAATCAATGCATGTAGATCCTACCCGTAGCCTTGGGGAACTCCTGAAACGTGTGGCCGTGAGATTATTAAAATAATAGTGAGATTATTAAACAGTTAGATTATTGAGATTGCAAACAGTTAGGAGAAGTGGAAGCTAAACCAGTAGTAAGACTGTTAGTTTTTGTACTGATCGTATTATTATTTCTTGTTGGCGTCAGACCCCGTTTTGATCGATAGTGCGCCTAGATCAGATCGGCGCCGCCAGAAATAAGTTGAAATTGATCCAAAATCGGAAAACATTACATACCCGAAGAAATCCTCGGTGTGAAGTATAAAACGGCAGGTGTGATGACTGAGAACTGTTGTAGCACTGAGAAGTAACAGGAATATCACCAACATGGCTAAATAAATAGAGGTGCGGTTAACAATGTTATTCGGTTTTTAAAAAGTTATCGAGTTGTGTTTTCTTTTTAACTGAAAATATACATTTTAAACTTACAAAATATATGAACATTATATATCACAGATTACATACCTACATAACTTAAAGTTAACATCGGAACAATTCATGATCAGCTATCACATATTAATAGAGAAAGCGCTATTTAACAAGCAAACAATAAATCCATTCTGTATTGAATGAACAAGAAACTTCTGCAAACAGAAATCAACCAAAAAGTGCATTACAGTCATTCGATTCCTGTTCCTGATCGCCCCCGAAACTAAATGCAAATCCTCCCGAATTATCATCTTGTGTTGACTCACCAAACCCTGAGTCAGCTCCAAACCCAGATCCAAACATTCCAAATGATGTTGAGGAGGGTGATTGTTGGTTATTAGATTCACCACCACCAAACCCAAAACTAAATCCACCATCTCCTCCTTCGCTGGTTGGACTATCGGTGGTTGCCTTGGGTGTCTGAAACTAAACAGGTCGGTGGTTACACAATTGAGTTAAAGTGTAACCATTTGTAACTTACACAATCTAATCACTTTGAGATATAATTTAGTGGTGATCAGCACGTGGGCGCGCTCACTTTTCTGTCAGGCAAAGTGCTGAAAATGTGTACTGCCATCAGGGGGTACAGGGGCAACAAATGGACCCACTTTTGCAGCAAAACTAACGATTTTCATCTAATTATTTGATTTATTTGTATCTAACTTATTACACCCGTAAGAGTAAACTTTATTTTTATACCTATTCATGTAAATAATATTGTACTGACATATATTCTATTTGAACCGGTACCCCGGACTTCCCAAAAAACTTTCATCTTAGCGAACATCTCGCGCGCGACACAAAGTTTTAGGGGCGATCCTGTCCCAAGTTCAAATGACCATCTCAGATCGCCCACGTGCATCAAGTATCCCGCTACCCGTAGCAGGATACCAGCCTGTCCCTTGCAAGAGACTGCGATGCCCCGGTCAGAGGAGATTAATCAAGAGTTACCAATGGTGCACAACATTCAACGTACCTGGCTCATGGAGAACTGGTTATTTGGTGTACCGGGTGTGCCACCACCACTAGGAGACGGGGCTGATACAGGGGATGGGACAGCTGCAGCAGGGGTGTAGAAGTTCTCTTTATCTAGAGGGGGATGTGGTGATGTTAGATAGACGACCAACACAGGGAGACGTGCTATGGTAAAAGAGCCGTTGTGGAAAGAGAGAGAGGATCGAACAAGGGTCAAGGCAGAAAGGGTTTAGTTTTACTTACTGTTTTCAGGTTGTTGTGGTTGTGGGGTTTTCATAACAGGTTTACTCGGACCCTTATGTTGTACAGGAGTGAAACTGATTTTTGGGGAAGCGAATATCTTTCCTGGAGCTGCAGGATTTGCAATTCTGGATGCACTTGGTGCAGCACTTGCATTTCTGGATACAGTTGGAGCAGCAGGGATGGAGACTCTGGTGACTTTAGGAGAACTGAACATCTTACTAGGGCCGACCTTGTTGACTGATACCCGGGGCTGGGTGGGCGTTTTTGGGGCACTCATCTGTGGGACTTTTGGGCTCTTCACCGACATGTTGGGCAGAGGGATCCTACTCTTAGGAGTAAACTTAGGTGCCACTCTAGGAGCTGGGATGGGTGTTGATTTATGGGGTTGTTTGACAACTGCAGGAGTGGATGGTTTGGGTAGGCTGATCCTTGGTGGCGCAGGACTGCTCGGTAATACCACTCTTGGTGAGGCCGGTGCAGTGAACTGTCTGACGGCTGGTCTGCTAGTCAGTTTGGCAGTTTGTCCACCACCGGATGGGGTTCGAGGTCGTGGGATAATAGAAAGGGTCACTTTTGGAGTGACAAACTTCTCAGGAGTCGGTTCTGCTGCACTGGGTGTGCTGAAAACATCTTGCACTGGAGGAGGAGCCTGGGGTTTAGGTGTGAAGAATTGTTCCTTTCCCTTGGCCGGAGTTGGAGAGGTGAAGGTGGAGGGTGTTGGGTTTTGGAAAAGAGTTGGTATGGAGGGAGTTGGGCCCTCAAACGGTGATTCGGCAGTAGGAGAATTGACGGGTGAGGGACCCTGAAAAGGGGATGGCATTGTTGCTCCAACAAGACTTGGCGTAGAGGTAGATAATCGGACCTGTGAAGTGTGAGAGACGGGTTAGGACTTAGGTTGGAATTTAGAAAGTTAATTTGGAAATTGGGGATTTAGAAAGCTGCTGTTGCATGGAACTGAAGAATAATTACTGCCTGAATAACAAATGTGATGCTGCTTCACTATTATCACTATTAATACCTTACCTCACTCTCCTGAGTAGAAACTTGTATAACCATCTCTTCCACGACCTCCTCAATTGACTCACCACCATCCCTCACCTGACCTCCCTCTTCCATCCCCTGACCTCCCTCCTCCTCCACCTGACCTCCATCCTGTGCAACATCAGCAGGTACCATCTCCTGATCAGGTGTTTCAACCACTACTTCCATAACACTCTCTTCTTTCTTTCTGGCCTTTTCCTTGATCTTAGCTTTCAGTTCTCGTACTAAATTGATGGGAGAAGTGTGTTAGAACAACATCACAAAAAACTGACATTATTATACCAAACCATGCTGTAACAGCTTGAGTAGTGGAGGCCACAGTAGCAAGTCTGACATGACAAAACCACTGTTACCTTTGGCAGTTAAGTTATCCACCTCTTCCTCCAGTAACATCACTTTAGGAACACCTGGGAACGAGCAGTACACTGTTTGGTGTGCCGCCCAAGTTTCCCGGTACTTTTGTAGAGCTTTCTCGTATTGTACCATCCTCTTCTTTCCTTCCGCTATCAACCTGAGTGATGTGTATGATATGAGAAAAGGGGTGAGACTAGCGAGTAACTAGCAGGATACTATTGTAAAAGACTTGTGGTGTGTTAGTGACAGAATCTGGTTTCTGGAACTGGAATGAATAAATTTACCTTGATCGTTTCTTTTCAGTATCTGACACATGTTGAAAGGAAAGGTTGGTAGCACAACGGAGCCTGTAACAACACGGTGTAGTTACAAAAACATATAAAAACCGCGATGTTTACTGACTTTAGACTTATCTTGTCCAACAGTAGTACGTCAGTGCTTTAGTCACGACAGTGAAGTTTATTCTCGAGCGAGTGGTACCTACGTAACAAGGAGAGTCTGATTCGCTGTAATTTGCCGCTCTACATCTTCAATCTCCCGTTCTAACATCGAACTCTGCTTCTCCGACTCAGCAATTTGCTGCTCCACAGATGTTATCTGATTTTGTATTGCTGCAAGAGAATCGATAGATAAGCATCACAACATTGACATTGATAGAGGAAAACTGACAATTTGCTAGCCTTGTTCGACCCTGTTTCCTGTTAGATCATGATATGACAATAATTTGCAGCAACTCTCAACCTACAGGTTTGTTTTTCTGCTTCATTTTGGATCAACCTCTGAAGTTTCTTGTTTTCAAATTCCTCTTTACTGATTAGGTCTTGCAAATTCTCGTACAAAGCTTCAGCCATGACCTATTCATTGGAAACGAAAACAGGGACAGTTTCTGACTTCTGAGGGATCACTCATGATGAGTGACTCATGCGAGTGACTCATGATGAGTGACTCACGCGAGTTGCGGAATATTTAATATCTATCTTTCAGGGTCAATTTTATATTTTAAGGCGGGTTAAATAACAGTACATCACCCCAAGTGTCTAAGAGAGTGATGTAAAAGCGTTTAATTGCACTCCAAAGTTCGGCAAACGCTGCTGACCCTATTGAAAAGGTGTAAGGCAGCCCCTTTCAACTCCACAGTCCAAGGAGGCAAGTACGTCGCTGGGCCTTCGGAGTTCGGCCTGTGAGTTCGGCCTGTGAGTCCAAGGGCTTTAGGCGGCAGCCCAGGTCAGGAAAGTTTGGGTTAAACCACAAGCGCACAGTGGACACAAACGCGCGATTTGGGACAAAGTTTTTGCGCGAG
>AVPN01001486.1:0-22074 GCA_000695325.1 Pleurobrachia bachei | reverse complement strand
AGAGAGAGAGAGAGAGAGAGAGAGAGAGAGAGAGAGTAAGAGAGACAGAAAGAAAGGGAGAGAGAGTTACGCTGAGACACAGAGGCTAGTATAAATTTGTTAACGAGCGCAAGTATTTCCGGGAGGCTGGCAGTGAACCAAGTGTAAATGTTACACTCGATAATGTTAGTGTATATTTTCCTTGACAAAAAGTAAAAAACTGACGGACACACAAACCCACCAACATATATTATTGTCTTTATTAGTAGTTAGCAGCAGTGCATTAGTCACTCACTACCAGTGGTGGCAAATAGAATGGAGGAAAAGGAAATTTAGCGGAAGATTATAATCATGATGCATTAGAGAAAATGAATGGGAAGAAAGATACTGAGAAAAGGTCATATGAGAGACACAATTAAAGAGAGATCACGCTATCGAATGGGTAAGATTGAGAGATGGAGAAAATGAAAGTGAGTTTAGTGAGAGAGAGGGTGGAAATTTGGAGAAGGGAATTCAGCGAGTGAGAATTCAGAGATGTAAAATAAATGCAAGGCATAACCGTTATAGCACATGTGGCATTTTGGCCAACCAATAGACAACTTTCTCATTATCAATCCCTCTCTCTCTCTCTCTCTCTCTCTCTCTCTCTCTTTCTCTCTCTCTCTCTTTCTTTCTCTCTCTACTTGGCCAATGCCTATCCACGGGTAGACTCCGCACATACATGTCGAAAAGCCTAACCCGACCAATTAACCGATGAGCCAGAGAGTATAACGGAAGAATGAAGTATATATCTTCTGGAGCCTAATTTTCCCAGTATATTGCCACGTCACCGATAACTAACCCATAACCTGGGTCTAAACTGTAATCTATCTGTAACCCATTTGTATTTCTAGCCCATTTATAACCCGTGTATTTTTCAGAACCCTCTCTCCACCCGGCAAGAAGTCCTAAAACCTTGAAAACCCTTCTACTGAACGAGGGTGGAAGTTTCAACTCAACGTGGGAGACAACACGAGGGGCAACGACCACCATGGACGGTCATCAGCCAATTAGGGACGAGATAGAAAGACACCAACCAATCAGTGACGAGATAGAGAGTTACGGAAGGAGGGAGTTAGATATTAAAAGTATGAGGAGTGTTACCATGGCAACTGTACATGACTCCGAGATTGAGAGTGTAAAAAGTGGACCTGTGGTTAGGGATATTGAAAGTGTAACAACACAGTGTGATGATGGAGTGAGGGATGAGGAGGACAGTTCAGAAGATATCTTCGCACCCACACCAGATAAAGGTGAGTTGATAGATCTGAACAAATAATCTTATTTATTCGAAATTTATGTCTTTTTCTTCTTTTTCTGTGTCACAGTTAGGTTTCTTCTTCAAATGTAACTCGTATTTCACTATCAGGAACCACGGCGAACAGAACAAGTAACAAAGTCGCTGATAAATCATCGCCTACAGGAACTCGAATCTCACCACCAACATCAATACTTCACCGATCCCGGGGGATGGATATTCCCTCAACTCCTCACCTTCCTGCCAAGCTACAGAAACACTCAACTCCTCTCTTTACTACCACCCGTCACTCGTCGCCCCTCTTCCCCCTCATAACATCTCTTCATCTCCGAACTAGCCCTATAGAAGCGGCAGCTCTGGTGTTCGATAACTCTTTTGCACCGACACCAAACAGGACAAGGGAGGAGGATCACAGTTCTATACTGCAAAGAAGAAGGGATGACGATCATAGTTCTGTACTCCAAAGGAGACGAGAGGTAGAAGACGGTACACCACACAGAAGGAGAGAGGGAGGAGGAGGGAAGAGAAGAAGATGTAGGGTAGAGATTGAAGCACCCAGTACCCTTCCCGTCACTCAGTTCACTCAACCCTCCCCAACCACTGTACCGATCAAGTTTAGTCCCTCATCACCCAAACCTACTACCCCGGTAGTGGATCTCACCGCGTCTAGTGTACTGCGCCCCACAGTAGCTCACGATCAACTGGATGGAAATGATTCACCCCTCCTTTCACCGGACTCCCTGCCCATCATAATTTCACCTGACTCCCCTGAACCTATAAACAAAGCTGCTTCCCCCAACTCCAGAAAGACTCCTAACAACACCTCTGATCGGGGTGGAGGAGCTGCAAAGGGACCAGGTGATTCCACCCTTTTATCTGATTTCGATAGTAGAGAGCTTGAGGCTTGTCGACAGTACCAGATCGCTTGTAGAGAGGACCAGGAAGGAACAAGAGGGGATACTGCAGAGGCTGGAAGGCAGAGTAAAACCAGTGATATGGTTTTAGATGAGAACAAGAATGTATCGAAGGAACAGTTAGAGTGTGAGATACAGGAGGTTGAATCTCAGTTGGAGCCGGGTGGAACAATCGAATCATTCACCTGCACACCTGCCATTGATTTTGGTGTTTTGACCTGTACTAGTTTGGAGGAGACTCAGTGTGACCCATTGGTAACCACTGATGTAATGGGTGACTCACTAGTTACAACAGACGTATTGGGAGTGGTAACAAATGGTGAGAGACAGGGTGAAGATGGTATTGGTAGAGAAGCAGATGATCCGCGATCAACCAGGGATCTTTCTCCTGTAACACTTGATTTTCAAGATAAACCAAGTACAGCACAGAAGACTCATCCCGAACAGAACCCCAGTTTACATCCAAAAGTGGAAACCTCAAATGCCGCGAGAGAAGATGAAACCTCACATGTTGAGATGGAAGAGTCTGGGGAGGAATTGTTTGAGGATCTGGGAGATAACTCATTTGTTTCCTCCGTCCTTTCAAATGAGAATTCTCAAGTTGATATTTTTAGTGACCCTGAGTACAGTTTTAATGAGTCCGATGATCAGCCCATTTTGGCCTCCGAGGAGGAAGAAGAGGTAGAATTAGATGAGGAGGTAGAAGAAGAAGAGGACAGTCAGATTGATATATTTGAGTGAAGAGAAGGTTGATATAAACTTTAAAGATAGAACTAAATCTGATTTAATATGCCATGGATTATTGCTAAAACTAAACTTTTAAATTCGATTGTAGACTGCAGAGGGAGATAGAGAGGAGAAATATAACAGGCTTATAATTGTACGTTACGTGTTAAATGTGGTAATTAATTATATGTGTGAATCGTGATTTGATATTCGTTCCAATTTGTAAACCAATGACTATTTTTCTTTGCAAATGCGTCCCTGACCATAACCCTCGTGTCACGACACGACAGGGTTCATCTTGGCTTGAGTGAAAGGGTATTAGCATGTCTTAGTGTGATAGATGTGTAATAGCGGCCAGCATTTTATACAAGCTGAGGCAAGTTTACTGAGAGTGAAAAGTCTGAGACACCTGTATCTTACCTCCAAGAGCACCAACAAGAATCATGGGAATGATTTGTCCTCCGGTGTATACTTTAGCTGCAGCATTGACCCCATCCAGAATCTTCTTACATCGCCTCGTCTCCCTAGCTCCCATCAACATGTACTGGGGGAGAGGGGTTATATACGTTGTTATTCAATGTAATGTACTGGGGTCTGGGGGGATAGTGATTATTCCAATAACATTATCAGAGAAGGGTAGTGTGAATCACATCTCACACTGTCAGGCAGGGTTTTGCTGGGATAAATGCTCATGCTCATTAGCCTGACTCCTGAGACTGGCTACTTTTTCCTACTGTTAGATAGGTTTCTGCTGGCTTGCTGTAATATGTAGTTCATGGGAAGTGCTGTGGTACTGGTAGATTGGAAATGAACTATCAAATGGGAAAAGTTTCATATTTGAGCGTGAAACAAAAGAGATGAAATTCTGGTGGTAGGAAATTGGAAACTCGGAATAATTGAATGAATCAAGAAACACGTAAGATCTCGCAGGCACACACACCTGGAAGGGCTTCACTTTGTACAATTTGAAGAATATATCGGCCGGTCCAAAGAAAACCAACCACCTGTAAATCAATAGGGCACAATGTTTACATAGAATTACACATAGATAATTGAACAAACATGCATCTGACACAAATTAAATATTGTAATTACCAATGTTAAAACATATCTTAGGGCATAAGCAGAGAAGCTAAAAAACCTACCAGAAAATAACGGCGGTAAGGGTATTGAAGGGGTTGACAAAGGGTCCAATTAGGGGGTTACCCAGAGCCAGGGAAGAGAGAACTCCACCCGCGTTAACAATCAATAATGTTCCAGCAAGAGATGCCAAGGGGTGGTCATGGGCAAATTCAACCGCTCCTGCAATGAAGTTTAATATAAAACTGTACCACTGAGAACTATCATTCAAGTTTCGATATTGATTGATTGGCGATCGAATCAGTTATCAGAACAGTATATTGACAGTATAGTGACTCACCTGGTTGGGATCGGAGGGAGGAAGCTGTTGCAAAGCAATGAATTGAGTGGAGAACAGGGAAGTATGGAATGGAGTGGAGGTATTGACCAGCCTCGTTCAATATTTCCATAATTGATATAGCTAACAACAATTATTATTATTGCGTTATGCCTTCGGGCATTCATCCGGGTAGGGAAAAATACAATGTGACGTGTTAAATAATTGAACCGTTCGTTTTCACGGACACCTCTTTATTATTCTAACGTTGCTATTCGGTGTTGAGTGCCCAATTTGAAAGGAACCTAAATCTTTAAAATGTGCACAACTGATATCGCACCCGGCTGTCTGTCGTTTCCAGCGAGGTTCACACTGGTCACTGCAGTGTCCAGTGAAGTGACGCAAAATTCATACATTTTTAGCTTTGGACGCTAGGAACGAGAAATGGGATATGAGCACCTGTGTTATGTCCACACTCCACATCAGTAAGAATTCAGGATAACGCGTTTTTGGGAAAAAGAAAACAGGTGTTCTTTTGGTTCGCGAAACTTCGTTGAACTTGATATGAACAAGGCCAGCCAAGGCCGCGCTTGAAAAACATCGGCGCGGCTGATTCAAGCACGTTAACCTCTTGTATGTCGCGCGTTACATTCAATATCCTCAACTCCCGAAATAATCAGCGTGTGCGCGGCGCTTTTACCAATTGTTGACGGTGTCTACTTTCACACCGACTCAAACCAATACCACCGCGCCCTACTGTTATGCAATTAGTTAATCACAGGCAATCCATTTATTGCATGCAGATGTTTGTACATAACACACAGTTTAGACGTTATTTAAGCAAAACATAAAATGTGTTAATAAATCAGTTCGTCAATCCGAAAATAAAGTTTTACTGTAAATCTATTGCAAAAGTAAAGTATCTACATTTCTAAAGTGGGATCTATAAGTTGACACATGAAAACAGTAATTTAACAGCTACAATTTTCCACTCGACTCTTTACTTGCTCCTCTCTGTATCAAACATGTGTACAAAAGTACCCTTTTCAGTGGGTAAATTCCAGTTAGTGTCCGCCCATTTCGCACCCTTACCCTCATACAAATGAAATGTGAAAGCATTTCTAGAATTCTCACTCGTGTTCGCATACGATTTGTGAACCACATCCCCATGAATAATGACCAAAGACCCAGCCTTCGCTGGCACACAAACATACTCTTCATCACGCTTAAAATTATCATTCTTTTTTCCCACAAACTCACATTCCCCTCCCTCCTTGCTTCTGTTCATAAAGAGTGTTGCAGGTTCCTTGTGACTACCGGGTATAAACCAGAGACACCCATTATCAGGTGTAGCATCATCAATTGGGATCCACAGCCCCACCAGAGCAGTTCCCCCGGTGTGTAGGAATGTGCTGTCCTTGTGGGGTGTCACTACACCTCCCAACCCAGGGCTTTTGAAAATGTACATGCTTTGGGGTAGGACAGGGTCCTCCAGTCCCAAATCTCGGCAGATTTCAAGGATATTGGAGCTGAAACAGAGGTCTTCGAATTCAGGAACATCAGTGTGAAGAGCGTGGCCTATTTTGTTAATTGCACTGTGTGCCGGACGGGTAAATGCACCCGTTTCATCAACTGCGCCTTCTTCAAAAAAGAAGGAGATGTTGTCGCCAGAATTTAGAAAGTATTCAGACATCATTTGCTTGTCTTGTTCCCCATTGTTTGCCTGGAAGAGAGAGTGAGTTGTGAATGGTGAAACGGGGGATATGGAAAACATGAATAACGGAACTCGATCAGAGATGAACACCAAATTAAATTTGTCTTGATCGACCATGTCACAAGTCTCACCCCGGCCCCCGATATAAAAAGATCAGTTAGAAAATAAGTCAATACCTCGTAAGTAGTAAAACAGGTCCTGGGATGATTTAAAAGATCCAGTTTATCAAAGATTGTCCGGGTGATTGCATCTCTCAGTTCCTCGCAATATTCAGGGTTTATCAGATCAGGGATTACTAGATACCCATCCTTCTCCCACTGATCCAGCTGCTCCTTCGTTAGCATGGTTTGTGGTTGGGTAAAGAGTGCTAAAACAATATTTCTAAGTTACGCGTATATTGGTGACACAGGATGATACAGGGTCGAACAAGGCAAGTATCGCATAGTCAGGACACTCGACAAATAAAATTTACAAGAACAACGCCCTAAAAAGCTCCTCTCCCATCTCTCATGACAGGTCAGACCGCAAGTCGAAGGAAATGAGAGGCTGGTGAATATGTTCGAAGGACAGGTTAAAAGATAAACGCGTGTCTGCTGTGCTGGACATCTAGGGTTACTGGTGGAGGGTGGAAGGAGAGAGAGTAAAAGTCTCTTACTACTAAGAGAGATAGGCAGAGGGAGAGAGAGAGTATAAAAAGTATCTTACGAAGAGAGATAGGGAGAGAGAGAAAGATGGTAAGCGGTAAAGTCACACACTTTTTGGCACATATACGTACGTGCACGAGCGGATTTTGGCCATAACTCAGCCATTTCTTGTCAAAATTGCTTCATCTTGGGCTCGCTGGAAAGAGGACATTGAGCTCTTTTAAATGAGCCCAAGAAAATTGAAATCGGCGCAAAATGTGCGGCGTCATGGCGCAAAATGCGCGTTTTTAAGGCGTTTTGCGCCATAGCTTCGCCATTTCTGAACCATTTTGCTTAAACTGGGGATATATGGAAAGAGCTCGATTCCCTCTTTCCAACGAGCCTAAGATGAAGCAATTTGGACAAGAAATGGCTGAGTTATGGCTAAAAACGTCTAAATTTGGTGACAAAAAGTGGGTGACTTTACCGCTAACCGAGAAAGATAGACATAGAGAGAGAAAGAGGAAGCTAAAAAAGATAACCATGTGCAGAAAGCAGGTAAAGTGAAGAAAGGTATGTGTTTTATCTAACATGACGACACACACAGCACCGTATAATATCTGTCACAGTGTCACGGGAGAGGGAACTTTTATGTTTAATGTTGGATTAGAGGCTTTTAACTTTATAATTGTCGTGAGAGACTTGGTAAACGCCTCTTTACCTACATACATGCATTCTTAACTAACATCATATTTTCCACAGTAAAAAGAAGATAAACATAACTCCATCAAACCTGCCACCTAAGTATGTCACAAAAGATACAGCAACAAACAACACACCCCCTTATTACCAATTGCTTGTCACACTTGTTAGCTCTCCCTCCCAATACACACACTGTGTTATTGTCTGCTTGTGATAGCCTAGCATGGGAAGCTGCACAATGCACATTTGTACTACCGCCGGGCGTGTGCAGAGAGTAACATGCTGATTTGCCATGAAATCAGATTTTAGAAATCATCCATGAACCGGGAGTAAATGAACTCATTCTAGGTAGATTTAGCAGCTAGACAAATAATTGACCGCGATGGAATGAAGAGTCCCCGAAGTAGAATTTCCAGCTTGTTGAGTCTCGACAATCTACAGCAGCCGGTGATGTTAAGAAACCAATTAAAGAAACCAATTAAAAGACACTTAATTTTGGTGGTTTAAAAGTTAATGTTAAACGGTTACAAAACATTGAGCAATGAAAACACACATACACACGAATAGAAAAGTAAAGAGTAAGGCAAGAGATAATCAGTAGAGCTATTGAATGCGAGAGAAGAAGAAGAAGAAGAAGAAGAAGGAGAGAGAGAGAGAGAGAGAGAGAGAGAGAGAGAGAGAGAGAGAGAGAGAGGGAGAGAGAGATAGAGAGAGAGTGAGAGAAAGTGAAAGAGAGAGAGAGAGAGAAAGAGACACAGAGAGAGAAAGAGAGAGACACACAGTGATAGTAGGTTTGTTACAGCAAATAGGGGCGGCAGCAGCAGTAGCACACATCATTATGAAACTGTGTTTACACAAGCTTACTGCTCTCTCTCCGACAGTGGTCAGTGAGTAGAAGAAGAAGGGTGGCTCTAGTTTGACAGAGAGATAGAGAGATAGTAATAGGGTGGAGCTGGAGTGATAGGTACGTGATAGGGCGGAGATTGGAGAATTACTATAATATAAGATACTGAGAGCTAAGGATGTGAAAGAATATTCATTTACTTCTAGGTAAATTAAATTGAGGATCAATCCTATCCTATACTAGGATAATCCTTCGATCACTCGTATCAGCCAAAAATGCGACACTCAACAGTCAACACACAAACAACAAAAAGCGATTAAAACATCGCCTCTTACTACTTTTCACCGGATTCCTTTTTCGCAACACTTCACAGCAAATATTGAAAAACACACAGGGTCTCTCCTTCTTCTTCCCTCTCTTCTCACTCTCGCTCCAAAGTCTCACAAAATAGCTCCCCCTATCTCAAGGAGTCTCTCGCCCACTAGAGGGAGCTGCAAAGTCCTTGGTTACAATCCTCTGTTTGACAGATGCAATGAAAGCGAACCAGTTTAGTTTGGCCCCCTTACTAAAGGGTGAGTGGTAGTAGTGGGAGTTTAGCAGTTCGTCGTGTATTGGGTAACCACGTCTTAGCCGTCTCGCCTCGAAACCTAGGTAGAGAGAGATAGGTTTTAGCTTGCCTTGTTCGACCCTCTCTCACCCCACACAAATTTAAAGGAGAGTTAAGTTAGAGTTATTTAACGTTAAGCATAATCATCATTTAGCTGCAACCTAATTTAAACATAAGGTTACACGAGGAATTAGATGGGTGTGGCGTTTTGTCAAGCACACTGCCGCGTCTACTGACTCAGTAGTACTAAGCTGTGTCTTCACTCTCTAACACTCTTTCTCTCTCTATCAGTGTATCTGGCAGCTGGGACGCGGAAGCAATGGAAATGTCACATACACATTAACCCCACCTTATGCTGGTAGAGGCAGAGAAGTTGTATAATACAATTTTAGAGACAGACACTAAAGTGAGATAGGCAGATACATGCAACATATCAGAGATATGTTACACCATCCATCACTCATCAGATATGATATCCCCCCATATATCTGCCAAATGGGTACATTATGGTGTTTTGTATATAACAATCTCACGATGGGTAACTCCTCCTGGTATTAATAATTCTCTCGGTATTACCAATTTTACCAATCTTATTACGATTGGTAATACCAAGAGATTTATTAACACGATATCCTATTACGACAGAGATTTATTAACAATTAACACAATCTAACTCGAATACATCACTCCTCTAACATAAAGAACGGACAAACAAACCCACACACTGTTTGTGGCTTTGTTTGTCCGTTGGTTTGTGACAAACACCTGCATGTTCTGTGTGTGTGAAGTTTCCCTACACCTGCACAAATCACTAAGCGATCAGACACCTGTGACGATTATCTCTCACCTCCAAAGATGGGAGAGAGAGGGAGAGAGAGAAAGGGTGAAGGGAAAAAGAGCTAGAGGGAGGGAGAGAAGACAGAGATAAGTGAACTAGAGAAGGGAGAGAGAGCTAGAGGAGACAAAGATAAAAATATAGGCAAGCTAGAGAGCTGCGAGATGGGAGATGGTAGAGAGAAGAAATGATGAGATGAGAGATGGAGAGCTAGCGAGAGGTGATATTTTATATCTCCCCATCTCTCCTTTCTCTGGAAGAGGAAATATAAATGAGCTGCTAGGAAAAAAGCAAGGCTCCATGATTCCTAGGCTGCATTTTTACTAAAATCATTACGACGGACTTCAGCGTTGCGTTATTCCCATAAATAATATCACCGACAAACCATTATCAAGCTGGTATGATCACTCTCTCAACTCTCATACAACTCAGATATAACCGGTATAATCTGTATAATTCGTCTCCAGAGCGGTCGGGGAAAGGCGGGAATTAAACAGCTAATGATAAGAACTGATTTTTTAGGCAGCTAATGTGTATATTCACCTGTTAAGTTGAAAGTGATGAGTTTGATCTGTTGTACCAGTTGTACCAGGGATACCAGGAGAACTATCAGAGAGAATACTCCAACTGTAAACAGCACTGACGACCTGAAGTGGGATAGTTGTTGTGTTGGGAGTTGGGACTATTATTATTAGGAGTTGTTTGAACAATCAGACTGGGAAAGATCGAAGTTTTTGAATCTTGGGACATATTATTAGGCAATTATCATGTTATTTGGGCAATCATGCTGGGGATCAAGCTGGGGGTAGGTATGGGGTATAATTGGAGTTGTTGAGAGAATTATGACATATAGGATAAAATGGTAAACAGACTATAGCTGCTGGGTGGGGGATAAATTGAAGAAATATTATATTTTCATTACTTGTTATCTAGGATGTACGCCTGACAATCAGGGACCACAAACTGTGGACTCAACTCCCGAACACCGCAACTGAAAAAATAGTTAAATTATTGAATAATTATTGGATTACACAGATCTGTAAGTCATTATGTATTCCTAAAACTGGCTCTAATTGTGGTTGGCGTGTGTGTGTATCATGTAGAGGGTGTGCAGATCAGCTAATGGCCATTGAAGATAGCTTAGAGAGAGCAGGATGCAGACAGGAGATGTAGAGGGAAAGAGAGATTATGAATAAAAAAGAGGGAGAGAGCTTAAAGCTCAATAAAAATGTCGAAGAAACAGCTCCGATTTGTAGAAAGTTGAGATGAGCTCATGGGAAGAAATGTGAATACGAAACCGGAAACGGGCTAAAAACCGACTGTTTACCATTGAAACTCACCTGCTAGTGAAGAAATCCCAGGCTGTTGAGAAAGTAAGGTTAATCAGTGCCACTAGGAGTACTATAAAGGAGAGATGGTTTCTACAGCCCACACACTGGTCGAACCTGCAATGGAAGTGGGTCAGCTGAATGTAAGATGATTTAAAAATATCGGTCAGCCGGAAATGTTTAGTAGATCATGTGGTTTGTGTGTGTAAGATCGGTTGGTATGTTGTCAGCCCATGGTAGGATCTTTGTGTAATTGAACCGTTCAATTATACAAACCACTCCAATTTAAACGTACCAAATATTGTGATGATCATAACGGTCAACGCATCGATCACAAAAACGACAATGCCACGCTCGGAGTGGGCGGATAAGGTTGCATTTCTCACAGAACAACATGTGCTGTTTACTCTTTTTGTTCTGTAGGACACTCAAAAAACCTGGATCCTAGAAGGGGAAGAAGAGTTAGTGTGGGTCCGGGATTCTGGGAGGGGAAGGGAGGGTTAGTGTGGTCATGGGAGGGGAAAGGAGAGTTAGATCATATACGGATAAAAGAAGTTGGAATATGTGTGAGAGTGTCACTGCTTTTAGCTACTCAGAACTGTGACCAGCCGTTCTACTCAGAATTCTGCCTTTCTTTATGTTGGTTAAAAAAACAAAAAAACATATTTTCGTGATTGAATCTGACCATTCCCCCCTTGTTCTTACTCCTCAAGTTACAATAATTATGCTGAATATTTATGCATGTTGCAAAGCAGAGTCCTGCACAAATCTGTACTCCATAAGGCATAACCCCATCTCCGCCAAACCCACGTCATAACCCAGACCCGGAAACTGGATAGAATCTACACACAATATAACACTACAGTTGGAAACTGCCGTCAGGTCTGTTCTTGATTCCAGATTTTGTCGTAACTGAAGCCCAACTATACCTGTTTGAATGCGTAAAGGACTGAGAGGTAGACCATCAACCAGAAGTAGAAGTAGTAGATATGAACTGTATCCGCTTCTGCAAAGATCTGAAAAACAAACATCAGGTTAGGGAAAAAGTAATGTACCATTACCCCTGAGGCCTGCACGGTGCACACTGCATCAACAGGAAATACATGATAGAGAAAGTTAATACAGTCGGACCCCGATTTACCGGGATGCTCGGGGGAAAGGGTTTTACCCGGTAAATCGGGGTGTCCGGTATATCGGGGTCAAATACCGTTAATTTTCTAGATCGGGGGAAATTTATCCTCCCGGTAAATCGGGGTTACGGTAAATCGGGGCCCGGTAAATCGGGGTCCGACTGTATGACAAAGTAAGAGTTGGTTTGGGGCACAAAATTGGGCCAGTCCTCATTCTTGTTAAATTTCCTACTCGTGTGGTTAATTAACGCTCTCCCCTTCTCTCTCTCTCGCTCACTAGAAATTTCTTTCCTGCTTGTACACACCGATTTAATGAAGAATCAAGTTCAGAAAGCATGGGAGAGATAGAAATGAGATTGAACAACATATTGAACTTTATATCGAAGCTGTGGGCGACAAAACACATCTAATGTGCAGTAGTGGAGAGATAAGGGATAATCGAATGTCGACGTTATTCTTTGGAATAAATCTAAAAGGATCTTACCTTACAGCTGTAAAGCACCAGTGAAGTCACAGTGTGAAGCATGCTGAGTAAGAAGAAATATATCGTCTTAACACCGCTCCTCCTTATGTATCGGTACATTCGTACCAGGTATAGGGTCAAAATAACACCTGGAAGACGGGGTTTTCATTGAACGGCTTTAGGCTACTTCTGAGCTAATGCATCAGAACGATTATCAACTGTTTCCAACTGATTGACATTAACACGATTGACAATAACACGATATTTCTAGCATTCCACCGCTTGTCTTTTAGCACAGCACTTACTTGCAATTAGGAGAGTTACTGCATTGTAACTTCCAAGCACTAGAAAGAAACAGAACAGTGCTGTGACTGATACGCCATGGTTGTTGACTTTCATGGCGCCTCCAAACCACGGAATGCGAAAACGATCAGTTATCTCCTCTAAAACTGGAGTAAAATTGGGTGTTTTGATGAATTGCTTCTTGAGTAGATGGGTTACCATATTTGTAACATGGTATGAAATACGAACCTTCTTCGGTGTCAGTGTAGTCGCCCGCTAGGAGACTGTCACACGCCGAATCAAGCGCACTACAGTTGCACAAACATTGTAAGCAAGATCTTTTCTTCCCAAATCGGTCAACGTACTCCAAACAAGCAAGGTCGTGAAGTTCTTCAGTCCTTGGCCCTGATCCACCCCTGTTCATCAACGAAGTTGGAACTTTTTTGTGAGAACTCAAAACTTTTTCAAGAAAACGTTTGAAGATTTCGAGTCGCGGTCGAGAAAATGAGTTTATTCGCGGCGCGTTCACAATTGAGACGCGTTATTTGCGCGGCACTGTACTTTTACTGCGCGCGTCGCAAATTTTTCGTTTTCGTGGACACAATTTCCTCACTTTTTTCACTTTCTGGTTCGTTTTTCCGTTTTTTTCTCTTCTTTCACTGTTAAAGTGGTTCTCGGTGTCTTGAAAGCACTCAAAACCTTAGATGTTCTGCGTGAAATATTGAAATTTATCCAGGCTTTGCTGTAGGTCTACCCAAGTGATGAAAACAGCTGAAAATGCCCTCATGTCACTATGCACGATATGCAATGGAAAATTGAAGCAAACATACCGTTTGATATCTTCTTTAATTGCACCTTGTTGCTTGTATTGTAGTTAAGTTCATTAATGTGTTCCCTGGTACAATGATTGCACTGTATTCTGCAATCCAAGAATAAATAAATAATCAACTTTTACCTGTTATTTACTAAGTTCTCATTTCTCTTAGCGATTTGGAATGGGTTGAAAAGCGAATCCCCTGTACTTCTAGAAGATCGGCATCATGGTTCGCAGGAAATATCTAATTGCTTTATTCGGATTTGCACTCACTCTCTATCTATACGTTGTTGACATACGGTTTGTGTTAAGGGGTGAAAGGCCCGATGAGAATCTACTACTAAACTGCGATTCTTCAACAGTGTACCCTCTCACAATCACATCCATTCTTAAGAACTCTGCTCCATACATCAGAGAGTGGATCGAATATCACCGGATACAGGGTGTGGAGCATTTCTACCTGATTGACAATAACAGTCAGGACAATCTGACATCTGTACTCAGACCTTATATAGAGGGTAATATAGTGACCCTCACACACTGGGGAGATGTGAGTTACCGGGATGAGAGTCTACAATTTGGGGTTAAGACTTAATGCAATTGTCCACTCTCTAGCTAAATACGGTTGTCAGTCTCAGTGGACCGCTCTCATAGACGATGATGAATTTATCCTGCCTAAAAACGGGAAAACCGTTCTGGAAATACTGGATAGTTACAAATCGTACGGTGGTATTACAATGGGCTGGGCGTGGTTTGGTAGTAATGGACATATTGAGAAACCTGAAACACTCGTCATTGAATCCTATACTAAACGGCAAGCTAAACTGGATCGTCTCTACAAAACCATAATCCAACCGAAATATTTCTCCTGGCTGAAAACCATCCACTATCCCATGTTCCCCTCCAGTCATCCTTTAGTTACCGAGAAGTTTGAGAGAGTTTCCACGAATTGGAAACGCAACCACCCCACTAGTGACGTCATACAGCTGAACCATTACAAGGTTAAGAGTATGGCAGAGTGGATAGAGAGGGTGAGGGTTAGGGGTGCAGTAGCCGGACCACATTGGAGGGATACTTTGGGGGATTTCAAAACTTGGGATGTCAATGAAGTGGAAGATACGGATATATTACGGTATGCAGGAGAATTGAGGGAGAGGCTAGGGAAGGATCTCTTTTGGTAATTGTGTGAGGTAATAATTGTGTGAATTTATATCTTTGTAGTTTATTATGTGTTTGATAATTTATCTTTAATTTTGTAATAGATGTATGTCTATCATCTTATCATACCATGTCATCTGATATTATCTGATTTGAAAACCCTTCTGAAGTAGTAGTTTATTGTTTCAACTCTCTCCCAATCGAGAACTTATTACAACATTAATTGTTGTCTTGTTCGACCCTCCTTCCCCTTGAACAAAACAAAACATATTTACCACCTCTTCATCCTCCCTTCTTTAGCAGTGTGGTGATGATGTCCTAATGAGAAGGTTTGCAACTCAGATTTGCCTGCGGAGCTATGCTTCACCATCACACCAGGGTAAGGAACACATGATGTGAAATTTCTCTGTAATTTGGTTACGAAGTCACCCCTATTATTTCATATACGTGCTCGTGCCCACTGGGGCACTCACGTGGTGGGTTAATTTCATTACCAAAACTGTAATGTAGTTTAGGTTGAAACCCCCCCCCCAATGTAGTCTTAGTTGCGGGAGGTCTCAATTGGTCATACCAGACTAAACCCGATCATGAGTAGTAACAACTCCTTCCCCTTTCAGTACCACAGCGGCGATATTTAGCAAGATTTCGAATTCATAAGCAGGGGGAGCCAGACTTTGTTTCTTGGCAGGATAAAGAGAGAAATACATTCAAAGAAAAACACAAATCCATGTAAGACTTGTGTTTTGGCAGCATTCTTGATGTTATTGAAGACACACGGCGAGTGTTATTGTGCCGGAAAACCTCGATTTAATCTTATTGTTCACCCCAAATTTAACTTTTATTCATTTCAGGGGTCTAGATACATTTGATGAGTCGAAGTATAACGATAGTTTAGCGCTTACCGAAGAGGAACAGATGGCTGAAAAGGAGAAGAAAGTGAGTTTTTTAAAATAAATATGCTGCCTATTATATTATGTACCTACATCATGAAGAAAGTGAGTTTTGAAGATAAATAAAACGGCACATGCTGCCTATTATATTCAATATTACAACCTACAATCTACATCATGACCTACCCCTGTATAAATTTCTATTTCATAACGAATATCCCCTCTTGGAAAATGAAAAAACGACCTATACTAGCAGCACCTGTTCTGAAATGCATGCTTCATTTGTCCCTTTATATTGTTGGACTGAGTTAAACTCAGCTATTCTCTTCTCTCCTAGATGGAAGTTTTACGAGCGGCCATCCAGCTCTACAAAGACCGAAATCCCCGACTGAAAAAGGACCACCCTCAATTTGTTAATTGGTGCATAAAACGGATGTACGAATACGAACTGATTGATGAAATCGAGCTATTTGAGGATCTAATCGAGTGTTTCCCACCCCACCAATACCAAACTATCGGATTTATAAACTCTCTATTTCCTAAACCCCAACCAGGACTATTTATAGCTCGTGATATCATTCAAATTGGAACTGAAAGGCGGTTAAAACCCTCCTTTAAACTGTACCGCAATATAGTTCGTGTATTTGGGGAGAAACACGAGATAACCCAGATGACACGTGAGTGGGGGTGGTGGTGGCATGTCCACGAGAAACGGAACCCCTACCCGCTACAAGATGGTAGTTATGATTACAGTGCTCTGGCTAGAGATAACAAGGCCATGGCGATGTATGTTGCTGAGCGGACAATGGATCAGGATTGTAAGGTGACTGAGATTAAGGGACTAGACGGGGAGGTGACTGGGATGTCCATTGTGTCCAGGACACAGCAGGATTTGGCCATGTTACAGATTCCTGATGACACTATGCGGGTGACTGGACCTCATTCTATATGGGTGGGTAGGGTACAGAGGTGGTATTGGGTGTTAAGGAGGGAGGAGAGGGGAGACGAATTCGAGGGTAAGTTATTTTTTGCAGTAGCAAGCTACCTGTTACTGTGAAATATGCAATTGAGGGTGCTAACCCGTTTTAAGAAAACCAGACCTTGATCTACGGTTACAACAGAGTTACCCAGTTATTAATAGCCCCTATAAGCATGTAACCACCCCCAGGAGCCCCACTGAGTATGTATGTAACACACCGAAAGGAGGGGAAAGAAGGTGTGCAACTGTGGATAGAGGAGTGTAGGCAGGGACACAAAGGAATTGGCAACTCTACCATTCTATTTGATGAACCTGATGAGACTCTCTACATTAATCCTGAAGGTACTTTTGTAGTCCCTCTAATATTAACATTTACTACAACTGTTTACTGTGAACATGGGACTTGCCACCCTAAATATGTGTTGTTACCTGTCCCTGTATAACACTGTACTAATCTTATAACCTGGTTGAATACTATTAATTTAGTTGGTACTAATTAACACTAAATTCCACTTCCTTAATTCCACTTCAGAGCATTTCAAGGAGCGGGTAGCTCTCTTCTCGGATGGGATAGATGAGGTACATGTGGAGAGTTCAGTTCTCCCCGATCTGTTAAAGGAAGGGAAACAGCAGCATCCAAAGAAAGTGATTCAAGGGAAGGATATTAAGTTTATTAAGGATAAAGATGCTATTGATAAAGACGATGAATGGTGAAATTATGTGACTGATCTGTAATTTATTATTTTTGCCGTTCTCTTTTGACTTTTCTACCCTCATCTTCTAAGTTTTCTAAGTTTTGACCTTTGATTCCTATATTGGGCACAGTATCAAGCTACTCAATGTTGACCTAGTTTCCGCTAACTTTGGTAATTTACGGATGTGTCTCACATTTGTCGCAATGTGGCAAATGTAGAGTGCTAGTTCGTAAGGCGCGATACAAGACGTGCTATGTTCTGCGCGCTAAACGGGCAAATCCTGACAACCCGAGACTGACATCTCCATCATCAGGAATTTGAACCCTCGTCCCCCGACTTCAACAAACCCCCCAATTGTAATGTTTTCAGTTATCTAAACCTGAATTCACCCTCAATATCTATCAGACAATCACCTCATTAACCATGATTCACTATTTAGCATGGAAAACTGTATCCAGCACCTAACAGAGGATATATCCCTCGAATTCGAACCCGAGGTAGAGGCAGCTATAGCTGAACTCCTTCCCTCTGACGATCCTCTACAGAGCAAGAACTTCTCTGTAATAGACTATATTAACACTATCTTCCCGACGGAGCAAAGCTTGTCCAACATCGATGACGTGGTGAGTCAGAGTATGGAGATACTTGCCTTGTTCGACCCTCCTTCCCCGTTGTTTGAACAAAACAAGGAAATACTGACCTCCCTCGTTTTAGCAACCATGCCGGCATTTACATTGTCTGATAATACTTGATTTTCTGTACTATCTATAATTTTAATCACTTCCCCTCCCTCCGTCCTCCAGGTTAGTAAGATGAATGGAAAGATACGACAGCTGGATACTGATATACGACACTTGATAAAGGACCAAACTACTGCTGCTGAGGAAGGAAAAGACGCTCTGGAGCACGCGAAACAATCAATAGCAACTCTGTTCGAGAAGATTAAAGAGATAAGAAACAAGGCGGAGGAGAGTGAAACTACTGTGAAGGAAATAACACGAGATATAAAGCAGTTAGATCATGCTAAACGGAACCTAACCACTTCTATAACCACTCTTAACCACTTGCATATGTTGGTCGGAGGGGTGGATACTCTGGCAACCCTCACAAAACACAAGAGGTAATTATATGATATTGATCCAAAGTGGAAAACAGCGTACATATATCAGGATTCGTGTTACGGTTTCTATCTTTATTATCAACGATCATGGGTAGTTGACAAACAATATTTGTTAACATTGTTTAGGTATGAGGAGGCGGGCCCACTACTACAGGGTGTTACATATGTGATGCACCACTTCACTCCTTATAAGGAGATCCCCCAGATTAGGGACCTATCTGAGAGACTGGACAAACTGCTGAAAGACCTGGCTGCACAAATCAGGTATACCGTCGTAGATCTCGACATGTACAGCAATTTGGGGAAATGTCCATGATTATGAATGTCTTTTTGTATCCACTATCCCTCCTTATTTCCCTAGGTCTGATATTCCTCCCTTCTGATCCTCACTCTCACCCTGCAGATCAGATTTTGAGGAGGCCCATTCTCTGTACGAGTGCAAGCTAAACTGTCAGCCGGAGCTAGCTGAGGCTTGTCTGGTTGTGGATACTCTCCAGCCCCGAGTCAGGGAGGATCTAATTAACTGGTTTATTGATAGACAGTTAGCTGATTATAAATCACTGTTTAGGGAGTATGACGATGTTAGCTGGCTGGACAAGTGTGATAGAAGGTAGGTGACAGGGGTGTGATAGAAGGTAGGGGCTGGATTGTTTTAGCTTATTAATGGAGATTGGAGACAAGTAGATTGGAGACATGGGGAAAGGAGGGGGGACAAATTGATCCAGTATAAGGGGCGAAGGTTATCCCCCTGTCCCCTGCTAGGTATGCGTGGTTGAAGAGGTGTTTCCTGGAGTACGAGGAAGACTGTGCTAGAACCTTCCCCGAATCTTGGGGAATGCCTTCTGTTATTGCCACTGAGTTTTGTAAGGTTAGATCTTTTTATCTGAACTTTACCTGTCTGTCTAGGTTCTGGAAGATTGATATTTCTAGTGCGTACCTCCCTCAATTCACAAATTTCTTAAATCTTGTTTTTCTAGGTGACTCGCAAGATGTTAGAGAAACAGATGAAAAACAGAGTGAACGAGTTGGATGTAAAGCTCCTTCTATATGCTGTTCAAAAAACACAAGCCTTCGAGAAACTCCTCCTGGAGAGATTCGACCAGGATGTCCCCGGAGAAGAAGAGACAGAGGGAGAAGAAGAAGGAGAGGGGACTGAGAAGAAGTCGGCAACCTTCCACAATGCCATCTCTCAATGTTTTGAGCCCTATCTGAATGTCTATATTGAGTCCCAGGATACTAATCTGAGTGAGCTCATAGAGAAGTTTGCTGGAGAGCTGAGAGAAGGGACGGGTATTCCACCCTACACGGCAGGGGACCCAGCACCATTGTTACCATCTTCCTCTGACTTGTTTGTGTTTTACAAGAAGTGCCTGGTTCAGTGCTCCCAGCTATCACAGGTCAGTTGGCTAACTGGGCTTCCTCTATAATTGAGTTCAGTTCACAAACTTCTAAGTTATTGGGCGATGAAGCTCACATTCCATCTCTAATTGCGTATTATGCTCAGGGACAAGCGTTAGTGGAACTGACAGCAGTGTTTAAGAAACACCTCAGAGCTTACCATTCTAACCTTCTTATGGCGAGTCTACCCAGCAAATCAGCAGGTAATTGGTGAACTAAAGTTATTGTACTTTATATTTTTGTACATAATTGCCTCTTCATGGTAATGAAAGTACCGTTCCGTGCAACCCAAATAGGTTTTTCCGTAAGCAAAATTGCTCCTAGCTTGACGATTAATTCATTCTCTCCTAGGATTTGGATCACTATTGAAAGAACGAGAGAAGGGGTCAGATGTGATAGTTATCATAATGGTGTTGTGTACTGCCGAGTATTGTCTAGAAACAACCCAGCAATTAGAGGACAAGATTAAGGTATATCAACTTGCTTTTCATACGTACTCCTCATTTCTATGTCAGAGCATTGTCTTGGCCCTATTTTCGGTTCTTTCACACGCACAGTGGCTAGAGCATTGCCATGACAGCCCAATTAATTGATAATTATTTGATAATTACTTGATAATTTACCCCACAATTGATTGCAGGAAAAAGCACAGGAGGTGTATGCAGAACAGATCACATTTACTGCGGAGATGGAGCTCTTCTCAAACACTATTACCACCTGTCTACAGGTAACTGCTTTTTAAAAACAATCAGGGATCTTACTACCTGGCTCTTTAAATTTAATGGAGAACTCCTTGACATGACAACTCTACAAATCTAAGTTGTTGATCCCGAACCCCATTATTTCCAACCTCTCTTGCACATCTTCTAAACTAACTATCCACCATCACCTCTCCTGCAATACAACTTGTAACGCCCATTACCCCCTCCCAGGAGCTAGTTGGACAACTGGACTCCCAGTGCGAGCCAGCCTTCGCAGCCATGCTAAAAGTCAACTGGTCCACTCTGGATTCAGTTGGTGACCAGAGTGCCTACACTACCGCCATCACCTCCCATCTCACCTCCACCATCCCCATAGTCCGGGATCTCCTGGCCAACTCCCGGAAATATTTCACCAACTACTGCCTAAAGTTCGCGGATAGTTTCATCCCCCGGTATATCACCCAGATTTTCAAATGTAAGCCTGTGAGCACAGTGGGAGCGGAACAGTTACTACTTGACACCCACTCCCTGAAAACCATCATCCTCCAACTGCCAACTCTGGGGAGTGCGGTTGCTAGGAAACCGTCACCTAGTTACACCAAGGTTGTTAGTCAGGGTATGGTGAGGGCGGAAATGATCCTGAAACTTGTCATGGCTCCCTCGGAATCTCATCACGCGTTTGTGGAGAGTTACACTAATCTCCTGAATGACAAAGATCCTGGTGACTTCCAGAAAGTTTTGGAAATGAAGGGGTTCAAGAGGACTGAGCAGATGGAACTTATAGAACTGTTTAGGAAGGCAACTAATAGCACAGTAGGAGGGGGAGGAGGGGGAGTTGTTGAAGAGGTGGGAGATCAGGACTCCAGTAGGATTAGGAAGTTAGAGAAACTTATCAAGAAACAATTTTAGTTGGGTTGTTTTCTGGTTGTTATTTTTCCGAGCTATTGTTATGTACCGATACTGCATGCAACATATTGTGGCTGGTTCCACTGAAGATAATGAAACGTGTCATATTGTAACACGTGTTTCGGTGATGGAAATGAATTTGTCTATACTTTGTTCAATTCTTTACCTAATTTAAAGTGAGTGATTTTGTAACTTGTACCACTACCTACTTGAAGTTCAGCTGCTCAGTTGTATCGTTGTCCTTACACTGAACACTGAAATCAACTCATGGTTATGGCCTGAGTTTCTTGTTTGAGCTTTGATTTGGCATTGGATCTCAAGCATTTTGGTCCAACTACTTTTCGGCTAAAAATTTGTCACGCGCAAATATAGCGCCGCGCAAAAAAGGTTCGTTATGGCGCGTTATGGCATTTTTATTTCGAAAAAATTCGATTTAAAGTCTGATTTTTAAAAAAGTGAACCGAGTGGAATTTTAAATTTTTTTAAATTTAAATTTGAGCCGGCCGCGCAATCTTTCTCTGGTCATATCTCCGGTTTCTGATAAGATAAAGACTTGATCCAAGATGCATCTGG
>AVPN01001485.1:5085-19756 GCA_000695325.1 Pleurobrachia bachei | reverse complement strand
ACCAACCGGTACTGGACTGTCTGGGTGTGAGATACTACCTACAAAGTGTGAATTGTATGGAGTGTGGTACAACTGGTGGCATCCTACTCTAAACGACCTCTATAGGGCGGGTAGAACACAAGTAAAGGGTGTTCCAAATTGGTATCAGATGAGATATGATAATACTGTCAGGAACACATACTACTATGACGGTGAAACAGTACTTGTGGTAGGGAGATACGAAGGTGATGGGTGGTGGTGTGAGGATACTGATCGTTCTGTCGAGGATGCGCTCTGGCTAAGCTGTAAAAGCAAGTAACACTCCGGTTGAGATTGTATGTAAAAGTAACGACTGAAACTGCAATAACTGTAGCGAGAATCGAGTGTATCAACAATTTCTAGTTGTAACTTGTCATTACTTCATGATTTATTTTGATAATGAGTTTAGTTAATGGTTTGCTTATATCGATCCATTACATTAGTTTTCTAATTTCAATAGGAGTTTTGCTGAATCTGTTCAATTATCACTCTCATAATTTATTCCTCTTAGTCTTCCAGTTTTGTCATACCAACTTTCTATACTATTTCAGTCAATACAATCCACCAACAAACACATGTATACTTCATCCCCTCCCCCGCCCTCTCACCCCGTCCCTTTCTTGGTTTCAACATCTCATTGCAGGCTCTGATTGGCTAGACGTGGTTAGAGGTGCTGGCATTGTGTTGAATGAGGCAACCCAATTCTTACAAATACAGACCTCGTCTGAAAGGGGCTCTGGGCACCAGGTAACACTATTCAAGACATTCTCACTTGATGTAGGTATTTCCCTACAACAACAAACCCAAAGTAACTAACATAATGCACTTTTATCCAGGTCCGACTAACTTTCAGAGATTCTGGCAACAATGTAGTTGGGTCGATTAAAATCCTATTCAAAAGTGTAGAAAAGTACGCAATAAATCGCTGTTTTAAGAACTTTGCTAACAGTGCACTCTTCCCTCTGGAACCGGACCCTCCTGCAGCCGTCAACAAAACTTGGACAGTCTCCAAGAACACCACCCACTTCATGATATCAGTCAACGGGGTGGATCTGTTAGCGTTGAACTTTGCAGCTAGTTCCCAGGTGGATTGTAATGGGTACTGGGGCGGTGATGTGGTTCGGAGTGTGACGTTCATTTCAACAGATACTGCTTCACTGAGATACCGAGTTGTGGAGTATCATCAACCAGTTATTACAGGTGAAATATTGGGAAGCGGTAGTCTCATATAGAAGCATGTAAAGCATACATAAAACACCTTATTTCAACTTTTTATGTTCTAACCCTCCTTCACATTTATAAACGAGGCGGCGTGTAGGAAACAAGGTCTCGAACAATAAAAATTTCTACTCCTCTCCAACACCAGTCAAACAACTAAGATATACTAAGATTATACAGTCGGACCCTGAATTAAAGGCCCCCGATTTAGCACACCCCAATTTAAAAGACATGAATCACCTTCTCCCCAGGATTGCCAACTCTTTCAAGCCCAGACCTGCTGGCATCTTCATCAAACCTAGATCTCCCAAACCTACTTCCTAATTCTCTTCAGCTCGGATCACCTTCTCCCTTCCCGTGGATCACCTCCCCTACCTCTTCCTCTCAGATCGCATCCTCCTTCTCGGATCTCATCCCTTCCTCTCCCCTCCCCGGATCCCATATCCTCTTCTCCACTACATAAACACTTTCATTTTCATTGTTGTTACAGCTGATGACGTCTGACATAGATCATTCGAAAGCTCCTGTTCTTAATTGAATTTCAGTACTGCTAAATCGTTGTTTATCTTTAATTCTTGTTACACTAACCAAATCCCTGTTACATGACCCATTAGCAATACAGGACCCTGTTACATGACCCATTAGCGATACAGGACCCTGTTTCATGACCCATTAGCGATTTAGATTGTAGGGGGCTTGTTACATGACCCATTAACCCCCTATGGGGTTTGTTACATGATCGATTAGCTCTATTGGACCCTGTTGCATGATCGATTAGTAATATATGGCCTTGTTACATGACCCATTAGCAATGAAGGGCCCTGTTACATGACCCATTAGCAATACAGGACCCTGTTACTTGACCCATTAGCAATGTAGTGCCTTGTTACATGACGATTAGCGACATTGGTCTTGTCACCCCTGATTAGATACGACATCACAACACCACTTGAATGGAACGACACCACCGATAACAAGAGATCGGAACGTGCAATTATTGGGAATCCAGTCAACTTGATCACATAGTTCTCCCACGTCATACCAATTGCACTCCAGCTGCAAGGGGTACTTATACCCTTCCATTTCCAACAACAAACCATCCCCAAACACTTCCCTTTCTATCTCTACATCCTACAACTGCTACTACCTGTACTACTACACCATGTCTACAGCTGTATGTGTTTCCGACCTCTACACCTCCATCCGAGTCCTGGGCGAAGGAGGCTACGGCTCTGTCATGCTCGTCCAGAGCAAGGAGGATGGCTCTCTCCATGCGGCCAAGGTGATCCCTGACTCCAAGTGCAAGAGGAAGACCTACTGCCCGCTCCGTGACTGTGACCTGCCCGATGAGATCATCCTGTGGGAGGAGCTGAAACACCCCAACATCCTGAACCTGGAGGAAATGTACTTTGATGAGCCCTCCGATTCCTGGATCCTGATCATGGAGTATGCGCCTGGTTTTGAGGACCTCTTCTCCTACATTGATCGTACCGGATCCCTGTCCCCTGCCGAGGCGAGGAAGATCCTGAAAGGAGTCCTGGACACAGTGTTCTACATGCTAACAGTTGGGATCGACCACCGTGATATAAAGGACGAGAATATCCTCTACAACCCTACCACTGGACAGATCAAACTGATCGACTTTGGATCCGCCTCCCTCCTCGCTGAGCGGTACAACCGATTCCAGGGAACTGATGTCTACCTTCCTCCCGAGTTCTTTGCCACCGGAACCCACGGATCCCTCCCTTCCACAACCTGGGCCATTGGATGCCTTGCTTACTGCCTGCTGAACGGTGACTGCCCCTTCTCTACAGCCCAGGATGTCAAGGACTACAAAACCAAAGGACTTAATTTCCTGAATACCTCCCTGGACCTGCCCTCTCGAGAGTTTATTCTCCGCCTCGAGGCTAACTTGCTCCTGCTAGCTGGGAAGGGATGACTCTATGATGATCTCGAGTGGATGATGCTTTGAATGCTTTGTTTTTGTGGTTTTTTTACATTTCGATATTTACAAAACATGCTTTCTTGCTTCTCCAAGCTACCCCTCATCCATCTCACTATGTGTGGTCCATACTTTGTTTCACATACTGTTTAATTCGTTAACAAGATAGATAACGATATAATGGTAATAAATCAAATAAATTGACAGAAGCTTTCGAGAACACTTTGTTTCACGTCTTCAGCTTAATTCGGTTGGGGTCCTCCCTAGACCGGCCTTCTGGAAGTAGAAAGTGCTTTGCATCAATAAACCAAAGATCAGATAAGAATGACGAGTGTAGTTGTCCTTGTCGTAACCACTAACGGAGAACAACTTCCGTCCTTGCCTAGGTTGGCTCGAGCGGCCCTAGAAGTTTGAAAGATTTTATGGAGTAAGTTAAACACCTTAACTCCCCCCTCCAGATTATAGAAAGAGCGGTGACATCTCTCAAGGCTAATATGGTAGAGATCAACAGAGAGCAATGGCTGAAAGACGCGGAAGAGTGTGATAGAGCTGATTCCCCCATTACTTGTCAAGCTATTGTTCGAACCGTCATCTGTAAGTTTAACTTATAGAATTAAATTACTTGATTGATTTTCTAGATGTTGTTATTGAAACTTGTAAATTTGACCACTTACAGAGAGCGCTACTACAGCTGTAGTCGTGTTCGTAACGCGCCCGCTCCACTCTCTTCAAGATAGAGGTGTTCGCGCGCGCACCACTGTTCACAAGACTCGGGGGCAGGGAATTGTTCTTCACCAATCTGTTTCAGTTTAAACTCGGTCTAACTTCATTCTGCCAACACCCTTGCTAACACCCCTCCTTTCTAGCCCTGGGAGTTGAAGCAGAAGACAGAAAACACACCTGGATGGAGGATGCAGACTCCTTCATTGCCAACAAAGCATTCAACTCCGCCCGGGCTGTGTACGCCTACACTCTCACTGTCTTCCCGCTCAAGAAAAGTATTTGGATGAGGGCTGCGTTCTTTGAGAAAAACCATGGTTCAATTGAGCATACTACAGAAAGCTGTGACACACTGCCCTAAGGTTAGAAAGAGACAAAATGTCAGAATTTTATCCACTAACATTTCTTTTTCCAGGCCGAGGTTCTCTGGTTGATGCGGGCTAAGAGTAAGTGGCTGGCGGGTAATGTTCCCGAGGCCCGGTCAATTCTAAATGACGCTTTTGGTGCTAACCCCAACAGTGAAGAGATTTGGATTGCTGCTATAACTCTGGAAAGCAAGAATAATGAGCACGAAAGAGCCCGGAAACTCTTACAGAAGGCCAGGGAAACAGCAGGTACGTGTGTTTTAGAACTCTACGCAATTTTTGGTTCCGACTACTTGTTTGTTTTTAACATCTAGCACATGTTTGTTTATGTGTGATTGCTGCGTCTGGAGAATGACCTAGCACCTGTATAACTGCTGTTTTTATCAGTGGTACATGGGTTTCTCCTGCAGGTACGGCTCGTGTTTGGATGAAGAGTGCCCGACTGGAGTGGTGCCTTGACAACCTGCCAGGTGCACTCGCAACCATAGCAACGGGCGTTACCAAGTTCACTGAATTCCCTAAATTCTACATGATGAAGGGCCAGATAGAGATCCAGATGGGAAAACTTGACGCAGCCCGGACTACCTTTGATCTGGGTATCAAGCGGTGTCCTAACTCTATACCTCTGTGGGTCCTCTTTGCTAACACTGAGGTTGGGGAGGGTAACATTACCAAGGCCAGGTCCATCCTGGAGAAAGCGAGGGTTAGGAACCCTCTGAATGATGAGCTATGGGTCCATGCTATTAGACTGGAGGTGAAGGCTGGAAATGATAATGTAGCTCAAGCCCTCCTAGCCCGAGCTCTCCAGTCGTGCCCCAAATCAGGGCGTCTGTGGAGTGAGGGTATCTTCATGGCTCCCCGACCTGCCAGGAAAACTAAAAGTGTGGACGCTCTGAAGAATTGTGATAATGATGCACATGTAAGTTGACCACTGGCCAGTGTTCTGGAAATATTTCAATCTAGCACCACAATCTCTTAACGTCTGGTGAGGATGTTATCTTAAGTCTTGACTTTGTTCATCCCACCATCATGTCAGGTTGTATATATATCCCATATATATCAGAGATATAACAAGTCATCCCACCATCATGTCAGGTTGTGTTATCAGTTGCAAAGTTATTCTGGCTGGAGAGAAAGAACAAGAAGGCGAGGGAGTGGTTTGTGAAGGCGGTTAAACTGGATCCTGACCACGGAGACACCTGGGCAGCATACTACAAGTTCACACTCGCTCACGGAACTGAGCAGGAACTACAGATATTGGTATGTTACATTGGGGGGGGGATGACATGTTACCCCTCATAGCGACTGTGCAGGTTTAGCACAGCGACAGTATGATTTGTTTATAATGGGGGATGCTTTCTTTATTCTCACGGATTGGAAAATACATTTGAGGACCTTATTTGGTGTTTTGTGAAGATGTTTATATTTTAGTTGATTAGTCAAAAAAGATGAATTATTGATTAGTCATTTAAAGATGACATGAATAGATCTGGCTAAACTACAATACAGCATATCAATAAGTACAATAAAACACCTTACCTCTCCATAATCTAAGTATGCCCCGAATTGTATCTCCTGGCTTTACAGATAACTGGTCCAATAACAAAGTCCCAAAAATAAGCCCTCATCCGGGTGTTCCTGACAATAAACACCACCGGATTCACCATGGAGTTTAACACGGGAAACAGGATAGAAATGGGTATACAAGATTTAGGTCCATCTCCCAACACCAACTCTAGTCCTCCGCAAGTGATGTAAGAGAGGTTTAGGACACAGAACAGTGTAGAGATTATTGTGACTGTGATGGTCGCACGACGATTATTGTTGGTTGTAGCCCTCATTTTGTTGGTACTAGACCCACATTGCAGTCTCACAATACAGCCTATAGTGAGAGCTAACACCAGGAGCACCCCCAGCACTGTAACTGCAAATGTCATCATTTGGCATATCTGGTCGAGGCGGTCATGTATCTGGGTTAGTAGCTCATCGTTAACGTCCTTGTACTCAGTGATCCAAGTTAGCAACACAAATGCAGTCTCCCTAGCAACCACTTGGATATGGAACAATACAACAGCGGTAGTTAGGAGTCGTCCCTTGTGTTTCACAGTGGGCAGGAAGAAGGACATTGTTCTGGTGCAGCTGAGGGTGACAGTCAGGAATGTCGTGCTCTCGTAGCATACCATCACTAGAGAGCTGACCACAAGATATGCCCCTGTCAGGATATCCACCTTTTCAATAACTTTGAAAAACACTAAAGCCTCGGTCAGCTCTGTAACTGCGGAGGTGGTACACATGCACAAGTCCGCCACACACAGGACGGTTAGGAGCCGCCGACCAAGGGAGGTGGATGGGTAACGGATGTAGAATAGTAGGCAGAGGAGGTTTAGAATGGCCCCGGTAGTTCCTATGACAACGGCCAGAGTTGTCATGGTGACCCTGTCTGCGTGTTCCTTTAACATATCTAGAAGTTAACAGATATTATAGAATCAGTTAATGGAATGATAGGGACAAAAGGAGACTCGTTGATTTATTTAGGAAAACTTCTCAGTATCATAATCATATATGTGTTGCCACGTTAGATAGTTCTAACGTGGCAACACATGAACTTGTTATTTTATCATCATTTTAAAAAAAATGAATAAAAGAAAAGTAGAACTAATAGTAGAACAAATTAGAAAATGTGATAATAAGCTATAGCTATTTTTTGCGTTATAACGCAATACGTTGTGCTTCTACCCATCGACGCTGTGGTATCGTTTTATTTCAAGGGTGATTTGATAACTAATGAAATTCAGCGAATCAAGCTCTAGTGATTTAAATTGTTAAGAAGTTGAGCACTAGTCTTCATACATGGGGTTGGAAAGTAGTGAAAGCTGTCGCTCTCTCCCTTCTCTCTCTCTCTCTCTCTCTCTCTCTCTCTCTCTCTCTCTGACTGTGATGGTCGCACGACGATTATTGTTGGTTGTAGCCCTCATTTTGTTGGTACTAGACCCACATTGCAGTCTCACAATACAGCCTATAGTAAGGGCTAACACCAGGAGTACCCCCACCACCGTAACTGCAAATGTCATCATTTGGCATATCTGGTCGAGGCGGTCATGTATCTGGGTTAGTAGCTCATCGTTAACGTCCTTGTACTCAGTGATCCAAGTTAGCAACACAAATGCAGTCTCCCTAGCAACCACTTGGATATGGAACAATACAACAGCGGTAGTTAGGAGTCGTCCCTTGTGTTTCACAGTGGGCAGGAAGAAGGACATTGTTCTGGTGCAGCTGAGGGTGACAGTCAGGAATGTCGTGCTCTCGTAGCATACCATCACTAGAGAGCTGACCACAAGATATGCCCCTGTCAGGATATCCACCTTTTCAATAACTTTGAAAAACACTAAAGCCTCGGTCAGCTCTGTAACTGCGGAGGTGGTACACATGCACAAGTCCGCCACACACAGGACGGTTAGGAGCCGCCGACCAAGGGAGGTGGATGGGTAACGGATGTAGAATAGTAGGCAGAGGAGGTTTAGAATGGCCCCGGTAGTTCCTATGACAACGGCCAGAGTTGTCATGGTGACCCTGTCTGCGTGTTCCTTTAACATCTAGAAATTAGCAGATATTATAGAATCAGTTAATGGAATGATAGGGACAAAAGGAGACTCGTTGATTTGTTTAGGAAAACTTCTCAATATCATACTCATATATGTGTTGCCACGTTAGATATATCTATCGTGGCAACACATGAACTTGTTATTTTATAATCATTTTTTTAAAAAATGAATAAAAGAAAAGTAGAACAAATAGTAGAACAAATTAGAAAATGTGATAATAAGCTATAGCTTAAAAAACGCAATATTGCGTTATGCAACACGAAGATGGGTAGCTGCGACAGGTATCGTTTTATTTCAAGGGTGATTTGATAACTAATGAAATTCAGCGAATCAAGCTCTAGTGATTTAAATTGTCAAGAAGTTGAGCACTAGACTTCATACATGGGGTGGTAAAGTAGTGAAAGCTGTCGCTCTCTCCCTTCTCTCTCCCTTCTCTCTCACTTTCTCTCTCTCTCTCTCTCTCTCTCTCTCTCACATGATCAATTACCTTAAGTTTCACCGGCGGCAACTGCAGGTGCAAGGGGTGGGTTTATACAGCTGCTAAGTTTCAAGCCCTGTACTTGTAGTAGCTGCCACTATATTCATTTCCAGCTCTTTCTATTTACACTCGTACTCGTCATTAGGAAACCGCTGTCTCACTACAGTGATGATGAATGACTAGCTTTACTAACGCACATCATACTAATTCATACTATTATGTGGCAAATACTCGATTTACTATGATAAGAAGTAGATCCCCGCGGCAAGTCATCTTGAAGTTTTCAAGTTAATATTATATTTCTTTATGAATCGATATTACTATGGGGCCGCACTAAACCTATCCAGCCAAAGCATCATATTAATTACTAAAAATTGATATGTCTGTCTCCGGCTCCCCAGCCTCTAACCCTAAGTACCACGACTGAGTTCGAACTCACAATCACATACACATTATCAATATCATTATTCGCGGAGCGAGAATAGATTACAATGGTAGGTTGGGGGTTGGGGAGGGGTCCACCTCAGGTGACCATCTATAAACCTTAATTGCACTTTCCCTTTATGCTTTTTCAGATGGATGTTATGTGTATATGTGTTGTCTATAACTTTGTTCTTCTCCTCTAGGTTGATAAGTGTGTGCAGGCGGACCCGAAGCACGGTGAGAGATGGTGTAAGTTACGGAAGGCAATAGAACACTGGCGGAACGATGGTAATGTGGAACTAATGCTGAAAACATGCGCCAGACAACTTCCTGAGCTGAGGTACATGCATACCGTGATTATACCATCCTGATATTCACTGTTATAAATAATGTTTTAATACTTTCTTCTTGCCTTATGCTCGACCCTGTTTTCATGTGTACCGGGCTTGAACAAACTTTCTTCCAGGTGAAGAGATGCACGTGTTCTGAGGAAGGTTCTGAGGAAGGTTCTGAGGAAGGATGAACTATATGGACATTTTAGTGTTTCCAATCCACCATGTGATAACAGAGCGGAATGTGTTGAATTATATATTCGTTAACCCGTCTATGATATATATTTTATTTTAACTCTTTTAAAATATTGATATACAGTCCATACCCGGACAACAATATATAATTACATTGACACTCTATCACCTACTACCGCGCCATAGAGTCTGTCACGGTAATTGAAGGTAATTATTTTCCTTCTTTCCAATACTTTGACTCTGTTGTTGTAGTTGCTCTCTTCTTCCTATCCCCGGTATGAAGTCCCCATCCGTTTTCAATCGCAAGGTAACACATTCATCTCCCTAACACATTGATCTCCAGCTCCCTTCTTTACTTGTCCTCTATCCTTATCCCATTTCTTTCTAAATCCTACCAGATGTTTCTCGTTTTTCCAAACATATTCAACCCAAAGGATTGAGGAAGGGATAAGTTATTACGGGATTTAGTGATTGGTGGTGATATATGTTATAGATGAGCAAGGGGCGGTCGGTGGTCTTGGTCCTCTCGGGGTGCTTCAACCCTCCCACTATGATGCATCTCAGATGTCTTGAGATCGCCAGGGATGCCCTTCGGCAACAAAATATCAACGTTTTGGCAGGTGAGATGAGAAGGAGAGAAATATAGCAAGAACATGTCAAATATTGTCGAATATTTTTTATTTATCTCTATAGACGAATATTCTTCTTTTTTATAAAACGTTCAGCTCTGTACAGTGTATAAACATCTATTTGGTTAAATTTTTGACATGTGAAAAAGAGCGTGAGATAAATATAAACTTGAATTTAAATGGTGTAAATCAGTCAGGTGACAGAGCGGATCTATAGTATGAATATATGGTATGATTTTAATGATGGCAATTTCAATATAGATCGCGACTAAACAAGATAAAATTCATTTCTACATGACGTATACTGCGTGAAATAAAGCTATATAATTTGTCAAAATAATCATCGCTGCTTATAACTTGAACAGCGTTAGATACAAATTTGAAATTATGACGCAACGGTGAAACTGAAACTTCCCCTGCTTCGATCATTCATATTTTAAAGTTTGAAGCAACTGGAAAATAAAGGTGGCATAATATATTTATTATTCTGGTAGAATATGTTATTGAGTACTTCCTCAAATAACATCCCTCCCCAAGTGTCACCAATATAACCCATGTTAGTGAACAGAGAGGTCCATGACGTGCCCAACCCCATGATCTCATCCCCTCCCCAGGTCTGATATCGAGAAACCATTTGAACATGACAATATTACAATGCAGTCACGATCAGTAATTATATTCCTAATATACTATGGGAGTATGTATATATTACTAATGATATGGGATAATATCTAGATCACATGTACCTGGGACAAGGTATCGAACACTGAGACCCCGGGAAACCAGACGACGGACGGCTGTTGAGCTGATATCATTACTGATCGGTTCATACGCTATCCTGATATTGGACCTGTACTTGTACAAGGTGTCATGCCTGCAGAATGATGAGTGAATTGTAGAAGTAGGAATGTAGACTATCTAGATTGTAGAGAGAGGAAACTTAAACTAAGAAATATTGAGAGACTTTTGGCTGTTCCAGGCATCATCAGGCATGTGAATGGTGTCATTTGTATTGGCCATGGTCTTTCACGCTTACCCGAAGATGTACTTATCAGGATCGCTTCCAGTTCTTCTGATAACAACCAACCCGTGTCTCCCTACAATACTCTCAATATCTTCTTCCAGCCACAAACCTGGAGGGAAAGAATGGGAATCATAGGGAATCAGAGGAAATCGGAAGGAAACCTGGGAAAGAAAGGAATCGTAGGAGCAGGGTTGTGTTGCTGGTAATGGCCAACTGGGAAAGGGAAATAATCTCAGGATGGGAGTTGTTAGCAAGTACCTCATACCTGGTACGCTAAAGCTCTCCAGTAGGTCACCCCCACACACCAGGGCAGTAGTGATACCTGGGTCTCCAAACTCTTCCCTGGCTTGATCCTGTAGTGCCTCTAGAACCTGCAGCACGGGTTGTTAGGGGGTTATTTAACAAGCAGCAGTCAGCACGAGATTTTAATCAACAGGAATTGTTCAACTAGTGGACAGAAAAGGACATGGTAACTCGTATAGTGGTAACCATGGTTACTCCAAAGTTATCTTGGTGACCATGGTTACTTGGTGTGTAACAGTACCTGCCTAGTTGGTGTCCACTGGGCCTGGTTTCCCTCCCAGGATGAACACCTAATCCATCCGTCCTCTCCACACGCTAGTTCAACCATAGCCCTCCGATCAGCATACTTCACCAGGGTCTTCTTGTGCTTCCTGTATCCATCGTGCACTGGCGATATCAGACCTGGGGAGGGGATGAGATCATGGGGTTGGGCACGTCATGGACCTCTCTGTTCACTCACATGGGTTACATTGGTGACACTTGGGGAGGGATGTTATTTGAGGAAGTACTCAAAAACATATTCTACCAATTCATATTTTAAAGTTTGAAGCAACTGGAAAATAAAGGTGGCATAATATTGTATTAAATATATTATGCCACCTTTATTTTCCAGTTGCTTCAAATAAGTTTTATTATTCTGGTAGAATATGTTTTTGAGTACTTCCTCAAATAACATCCCTCCCCAAGTGTCACCAATGTAACCCATGTGAGTGAACAGAGAGGTCCATGACGTGCCCAACCCCATGATCTCATCCCCTCCCCAGGTCTGATATCGCCAGTGCACGATGGATACAGGAAGCACAAGAAGACCCTGGTGAAGTATGCTGATCGGAGGGCTATGGTTGAACTAGCGTGTGGAGAGGACGGATGGATTAGGTGTTCATCCTGGGAGGGAAACCAGGCCCAGTGGACACCAACTAGGCAGGTACTGTTGCTCACCAAGTAACCATGGTCACCAAGATAACTTTGGAGTAACCATGGTTACCACTATACGAGTTACCATGTCCTTTTCTGTCCACTAGTTGAACAATTCCTGTTGATTAAAATCTCGTGCTGACTGCTGCTTGTTAAATAACCCCCTAACAACCCGTGCTGCAGGTTCTAGAGGCACTACAGGATCAAGCCAGGGAAGAGTTTGGAGACCCAGGTATCACTACTGCCCTGGTGTGTGGGGGTGACCTACTGGAGAGCTTTAGCGTACCAGGTATGAGGTACTTGCTAACAACTCCCATCCTGAGATCATTTCCCTTTCCCAGTTGGCCATTACCAGCAACACAACCCTGCTCCTACGATTCCTTTCTTTCCCAGGTTTCCTTCCGATTTCCTCTGATTCCCTATGATTCCCATTCTTTCCCTCCAGGTTTGTGGCTGGAAGAAGATATTGAGAGTATTGTAGGGAGACACGGGTTGGTTGTTATCAGAAGAACTGGAAGCGATCCTGATAAGTACATCTTCGGGTAAGCGTGAAAGACCATGGCCAATACAAATGACACCATTCACATGCCTGATGATGCCTGGAACAGCCAAATGTCTCTCAATATTTCTTAGTTTAAGTTCTACCAAATAGTTTCCTCTCTCTACAATGTAGAGAGTCTACATTCCTACTTCAACAATCCACCCCCAATTCACTGATCATTCTGTTCAGGCACGACACCCTGTACAAGTACAGGTCCAATATCAGGATAGCGTATGAACCGATCAGTAATGATATCAGCTCAACAGCCGTCCGTCGTCTGGTTTCCCGGGGTCTCAGTGTTCGATACCTTGTCCCAGGTACATGTGATCTAGATATTATCCCATATCATTAGTAATATATACATACTCCCATAGTATATTAGCAGTAGAATTACTGATCGTGACTACAGAAAGGGTAGTGGGAATATTTTCCACGTAGTAATATTGTCATGTTCAAATGGTTTCTCGAGTTGTGACGACACCTCCCCCCTGCAGATGCAGTGTGTGATTATGTTGTGAGTAACGGGTTATACAGTTCATAATGATATCACTTTAGTATGAACTACACTTCTCCAATATAGAGGAATACTTTCAATAGAAGGAGATACCGCCCTGAACCTCACAGCTCACCCAGAGAAACTGTTTACTTTTAGTGGGGTACCATGGTAACTGACTCACTCTTTGTAGTGGGTTACCAATGGTAACAATTGTCATGACGACGGGTCACAAAACATTTTCAGTGTAGACAATTTATTAGGAAGTTAGTTATTTTACTGTTATCGAACTTTATTAATTGTTATTTTATCAAATTGAATTGTGTTAAAAAGAATTAAGAATTTACATTTTTGGTACAAAAGTTACTGTCCCTCATTGTATATCCCACATCCCCAATGTCCCCAGATTAATCCCCGTCTTTACTGTAAACCCTCCGTAGATATGTGTCCAGGGCCTGAGAGGGAAGAGGGCCTGCTCCCAGAACCCGAGAATGGAACAGCTTTAATAACTTCGACCGGGACTCATCGACACCCTCGTCAACGTAGAGGCTCCGTAACCGAATCATTTCTCTCTGAGAGGTAATAATATTTGATTGTTTTTGTAAATTAGTAGAATCTCTGAGAATTGAAAACTTACAAATTCGTAATCAGAATGCTGTAGAATATTGTTGCGTAAGGGCCTATTAATCGAGTAAGGGCTCTCACGCTTTACTAAGGCGTGAGACCCCTTACTCAACAACTACACCCCTCTCTAGGTTCCTTACCATTCCAATGTAGTAACTAAGGTACTGTCCAGGTGTCCCTATGGCCCTCGATACAAACTGTTCTGACATCTCCCTTCCCATTCCCAAGTTAGTCATCACGTAGTCCTCGGCCTTTTCTCTACGGAATCAGGGGGGTAAATGGATAAATCGTTTTAAATTCATTAACTTTAAAATACGGATACCGGTCCCTCTCTCTCTCTATTAGAGCGTCTCTCCAGTTTTCTAATCTCTACCCCCCCCCTACAGTGCAGGTGGTCCTACTAACCTTGGCCAGTCAAAGTAATGAAGCCCTGTATCAACCACTATTCGCAGAACCCTTGCCAGTAGAAACTGCAATCTACCCAAGTTTTGGTGTCCTTGAGTGAGACCGGCTTCCCTGCAGAGACTCTCGGCGTACATACCCCATCCTTCCGTGTAGAAATCAAGCCTGCAGGAACACAGGGTGAGTTTCGTCGCCAAGAACATGTTTTCCTGTGCTTAGCTAATTAGAGTTTATCACAAAAGTGTTGTGTGCTACAAAAAACTAACACCCTTCTCTCACCTGTCCACTAGGCTAGACCGGAGGTATGCAGCACTGGTTTTATTGAGGTTTGCCAACTTAATCTGCAGATGGTGACCTGGGATCGCCTCGTGGCAGGTCAGTGTTCTCAGTTGTAACTTGTTTGGGGGCAGTCTTGTAGAAATGTAGAACCTGAAAATTGTTAAATTT
>AVPN01001482.1:9266-20307 GCA_000695325.1 Pleurobrachia bachei | reverse complement strand
AATTGGTCTTATTTGATAGATAAATTAATGAACTTTAAGCCTATATAATTTTTTTCATTGTATCCTTTTTTAAATAGGGGAGAGGACCAATTAAGCCAAAAGTGGTTCGTTTTGCCCCCGTCTAACCCTATGGGATTCAGTACAGAGTTGAGGGGCATGATTGCAATGGAAAATGTCGAATACCATTCTGTCATGTCTACCACCTCGGCCGTGTGAAGGACACAACACACCAAAAAGGGGACCCAGCTACAAAAATCCGTGAGGATTATTGATGTAATTTTACCCTGAAGGCGTCGATTTCCACTGCAGACGGTCCATCATTATCCCTGTTGGTGAGGATAACTATGCCAATGTGACAGACTACCACGCGAGGAAGCACAGGCAGTGTATGGCGAGACACAAACCCCATACGAACCCTGCTTGCGGCTCACTCCACAGAACAAAATACTTGAAAACACTCAAAGCGTCATTTCCATACCATGCCTGCTTCGCCCCCTGGCCGCCCCTTTCCGTTTCGTGATTGGTAAACATGGCCCTAACGGCCTGTCTAATGACCTCCCAGCTCAGCGTCCCACGGCTTGACGATCTAGTTTTAAATTCTTTCCCCATGTACCCCTGGATAATGGCCGAGTGTTTCACCTTGTCGATAATCCCAGTGAAGAGTTTGATATCAACAGGATAAACAAGCCCATTCACAAACATGTCCTCAATAAGCGGTATGAGCGGGATGGAGGCAATTCATCCGGACAAAAGCACAATAACCCCCTGGAGAAAGTATACCTTTCTTTTGAAACTTACGCTGACGTCCACGGCCCTCTGAAATTGCAACGCACGAAGCGTCCCCTGGAGCCGAAAGCCATAGACAGAGATGATATTCCACTTCCAGTTGCGACTCCGATCAATGCACAAGGAATGCTCGTTAACCACTGTTATAACTGCTTCTTGCAATACTCCGAACCATAAACGAGATGCAAGACAAACATGGAAAACAGATGAACATTTGTGAGCATGTCCCCCAGTGTAATGAACCTTGCAAAGGAACGCTGCACAAACACTCGCTCCTTGGCTTTTGGCTGGTTTCGTGAAAAAAGATGTCCTTAATCAGCACATAGATATTCAGGCCCAATCCTGTGCTACCATATACTCCTACGATAATTGTGAGACCTGTGTTTTTGATAATTTTTCTAGAGCACCTCATCATACAAATTTTGACAGTCTGCAAATGTTCCATCACAAACTTGGCTTAGAACAGCGGATTGAAGGCTGTGGGTGAGAGGAGTGTTATAATAGGTGCAGCCAGTGGGATCGGAAGTGGGCGGCAACAAAAGGAAAGTAAAATTTTCCTTCAAAACCTGGGGCAGTCCGAATTCCGTCAAACTCGGCCCCCTTCCCCTGGCTTGTCCAGGTCGGATGTCCAAAATTGGCTGCCTCCCCATCTCCCTACCCCTGGACGTCCTTATTGAATCACTTCTTTTAGTTTTGGAAGTACAGGACTACCCCGAAATCAGCTGAAACAGAGGGAAATCAAATTGAAAGACGGAATATTCGGGCAGTGCTTGACCACACATTGAATACGGTATTATTATATTGAATGATAAAAAGCTCTAAAACCAACATTGTACAAATCTTACACAACAGATATATTTTCTGCGTGTTGCACCACATCATACCAGATTCATAATTAATTACTTAATTATACCATGCAAACTATGATAATATCACAATACCGTAAATACCGTAAATTCGTAAACAGGTCCCACTCCCTGAACAACAAGAAATCCTATACTGACTCAATCACTCAAAAAAGTACAGTGCTCCTTTTACTTAACATTTTACGACTTAACACGACGTGTCTGTGTCATAAAATTGTTTCCCAGCATGTCACCAAATTCAATTGCCATCGTGCCAATACAACATATCAGTTTGAGTTGACATAAGAAGACATTATTGACTCCATTATACATAAAAGAGGTCCAATAAAATGTAAATTCGATATTTTGAAATTTTTGTCCCATCACACCATTTGTGTCTTCCTCAAGCTATTTACCAACCACACAATATCAACATTTATACATCGTGTAGGAAATCCTAGGATGGCTTTTTGAAGCATTTCGCCTCTTTGAGCAGCGTTGGAAGTTCTCCCGTCATCTCCAGATACTCTAAGTCACTAGCTCCCCCAATAAACTTCCCGTTGAGAAACACTCTTGGCGTCTGAAAAAACATAATGGTTAGTTAAATGGTGATTTTAGTTATCTAGATTCAGGCACGAAGCTTTTCCGCCAATATTTGTGTCCCTGACAGAATGGGGGATGGGGCATGAACTGGATGCAAGCTTACACTTCGTCCGTCGGTAATCTCCAGAAAGCAGTCCCGTATCGTTTCTTCCTGATCCACATCAGTTATCACTATCCTTGTTAGCATCTTCTGACGGACTCCACAACGCCTAGTAGGGGAGTTATTGATATGTAGATAATACATAGGGAAACAGGGGTTCACGCCCCAACACATCATTGGACAACTGAAGACTTCAGTTCTCCAATGATGTTCAGTTCTTTATACCACGTGATACAGGGGCAAATCGAACCCGCACGAGCAGCATGTAGATAACATGGTTCGCATTGCCCCCACTCTTACAACACCATGGGGGGATCTTCTTCTGGTGTTGTGAGGACGGTCACGTGACTCTCACGTGACGAAATAAAGCACTCCTATAATTGGTGTGGTCCGATTTGCCCCGGTACCAATTTTGTGGACCAAAGTTTTTAAATTAGGTATTTAGTTAAGTTAATGTTGGTCCCTAGAGTTAAAATTGGTCTTATTTGATAGATAAATTAATGAACTTTAAGCCTATATAATTTTTTTCATTGTATCCTTTTTTAAATAGGGGAGAGGACCAATTAAGCCAAAAGTGGTTCGTTTTGCCCCCGTCTAACCCTATGGGATTCAGTACAGAGTTGAGGGGCATGATTGCAATGGAAAATGTCGAATACCATTCTGTCATGTCTACCACCTCGGCCGTGTGAAGGACACAGCACACTAAAAAGGGGACCCAACTACAAAAATCCGTGAGGATTATCGATGTAATTTTACCATGGAGGCTTCGATTTCGACTGGAAGTATCCACTGCAGACGGTGAATCATTATCCCTGTTGGTGAGGATAACTATGCCAATGTGACAGACTACCACGCGAGGAAGCACAGGCAGTGTATGGCGAGACACAAACCCCATACGAACCCTGCTTGCGGCTCACTCCACAGAACAAAATACTTGAAAACACTCAAAGCGTCATTTCCATAAAATGACTGCTTCGCCCCCTGGACGCCCCTTTCCGTTTCGTGATTGGTAAACATGGCCCTAACGGCCTGTCTAATGACCTCCCAGCTCAGCGTCCCACGGCTTGACGATCTAGTTTTAAATTCTTTCCCCATGTACCCCTGGATAATGGCCGAGTGTTTCACCTTGTCGATAATCCCAGTGAAGAGTTTGATATCAACAGGATAAACAAGCCCATTCACAAACATGTCCTCAATAAGCGGTATGAGCGGGATGGAGGCAATTCATCCGGACAAAAGCACAATAACCCCCTGGAGAAAGTATACCTTTCTTTTGAAACTTACGCTGACGTCCACGGCCCTCTGAAATTGCAACGCACGAAGCGTCCCCTGGAGCCGAAAGCCATAGACAGAGATGATATTCCACTTCCAGTTGCGACTCCGATCAATGCACAAGGAATGCTCGTTAACCACTGTTATAACTGCTTCTTGCAATACTCCGAACCATAAACGAGATGCAAGACAAACATGGAAAACAGATGAACATTTGTGAGCATGTCCCCCAGTGTAATGAACCTTGCAAAGGAACGCTGCACAAACACTCGCTCCTTGGCTTTTGGCTGGTTTCGTGAAAAATATGTCCTTAATTAGCACATAGATATTCAGACCCAATCCTGTGCTACCATAAACTCCTACGATAATTGTGAGACCTACGTGTTACACTCATCAGACAAATCTTGACAGTCAAATAAAATGTTCCAACACAAACTTGGCTTAGAACTAAAAACCGGGCACCACAGCGGATTGAAGGCTGTGAGTGAGAGGAGTGTTATAATAGGTGCAGCTAGTGGGATCGGAAGTGGGCGGCAACAAAAGGAAAGTAAAATTTTCCTTCAAAACCTGGGGCAGTCCGAATTCCGTCAAACCCGGCCCCCTTCCCCCGACTTGTCCAGGTCGGATGTCCGAAATTGGCTGCCTCCCCATCTCCCTACTCCTGGACTTCCTTATTGAATCACTTCTTTTAGTTTTGGAAGTACAGGACTACCCCGAAATCAGCTGAAACAGAGGGAAATCAAATTGAAAGACGGAATATTCGGGCAGTGCTTGACCACACATTGAATACGGTATTATTATATTGAATGATAAAAAGCTCTAAAACCAACATTGTACAAATCTTACACTAACAGATATATTTTCTGCGTGTTGCACCACATCATACCAGATTCGTAATTAATTACTTAATACCATGCAAACTATGATAATATCACAATACCACCCGTTCAATTCGTAAACAGCTGGTCCCACTCCATATGAACAACAAGAAAATCCTACTGACTCAATCACTCAAAAAGTACAGTGCTCCTTTTACTTAACATTTTACGACTTAACACGACGTGTCTGTGTCATAAAATTGTTTCCCAGCATGTCACCAAATTCAATTGCCATCGTGCCAATACAACATATCAGTTTGAGTTGACATAAGAAGACATTATTGACTCCATTATACATAAAAGAGGTCCAATAAAATGTAAATTCGATATTTTGAAATGTTTGTCCCATATTACACCATTTGCGTCTTCCTCAAGCTATTTACCAACCACACAATATTAACATTTATACATCGTGTAGGAAATCCTAGGATGGCTTTTTGAAGCATTTCGCCTCTTTGAGCAGCGTTGGAAGTTCTCCCGTCATCTCCAGATACTCTAAGTCACTAGCTCCCCCAATAAACTTCCCGTTGAGAAACACTCTTGGCGTCTGAAAAAACATAATGGTTAGTTAAATGGTGATTTTAGTTATCTAGATTCAGGCACGAAGCTTTTCCGCCAATATTTGTGTCCCTGACAGAATGGGGGATGGGGCATGAACTGGATGCAAGCTTACACTTCGTCCGTCGGTAATCTCCAGAAAGCAGTCCCGTATCGTTTCTTCCTGATCCACATCAGTTATCACTATCCTTGTTAGCATCTTCTGTCGGACTCCACAACGCCTAGTAGGGGAGTTATTGATATGTAGATAATGTATATAGGGAAACAGGGGTTCACGCCCATGGCAACTGCTGCACCAAGGGTTCACGCCCATGGCAGCTACACCAGGGCTTCACGCCCATGGCAACTGCACTTGGGGTTCACGCCCATGGCAACTGCACCAGGGGTTCACGCCCATGGCAACTGCACCAGGGGTTCACGCCCATGGCAACTACACCAAGGGTTCACGCCCATGGCAACTGCATCAAGGGTTGACTCCCATAGCAACTGCACCAGGGGTTCACGCCCATGGCAACTACACCAAGGGTTCACGCCCATGGCAACTGCATCAAGGGTTGACTCCCATAGCAACTGCACCAGGGGTTCACGCCCATGGCAACTACACCAAGGGTTCACGCCCATGGCAACTGCATCAAGGGTTGACTCCCATAGCAACTGCACCAGGGGTTCACGCCCATGGCAACTACACCAAGGGTTCACGCCCATGGCAACTGCATCAAGGGTTGACTCCCATAGCAACTGCACCAGGGGTTCACGCCCATGGCAACTACACCAAGGGTTCACGCCCATGGCAACTGCATCAAGGGTTGACTCCCATAGCAACTGCACCAGGGGTTCACGCCCATGGCAACTACACCAAGGGTTCACGCCCATGGCAACTGCATCAAGGGTTGACTCCCATAGCAACTGCACCAGGGGTTCACGCCCATGACAACTACACCAAGGGTTCACGCCCATGGCAACTGCATCAAGGGTTGACTCCCATGGCAACTGCTCCAGGGGTTCACGCCCATGGTAACTACACCAAGGGTTCACGCCCATGGCAACTGCATCAAGGGTTGACTCCCATGGCAACTGCTCCAGGGGTTCACGCCCATGGTAACTACACCAAGGGTTCACGCCCATGGCAACTGCATCAAGGGTTGACTCCCATGGCAACTGCTCCAGGGGTTCACGCCCATGGCAACTACACCAAGGGTTCACGCCCATGGCAACTGCATCAAGGGTTGACTCCCATGGCAACTGCTCCAGGGGTTCACGCCCATGGCAACTACACCAAGGGTTCACGCCCATGGCAACTGCATCAAGGGTTGACTCCCATGGCAACTGCTCCAGGGGTTCACGCCCATGGCAACTACACCAAGGGTTCACGCCCATGGCAACTGCATCAAGGGTTGACTCCCATAGCAACTGCACCAGGGGTTCACGCCCATAGCAACTGCTAAACCAGGGGTTCACGCACATGGGAACTGCACCAGGGATTCACGCACATGGGAACTGCACCAGGGGTTCACGCCAATGGCAACTGCACCAGGGGTTCACGCCCATAGCAACTGCACCAGGGGTTCACGCCCATGGCAACTGTACCAGGGGTTTGCATCCATGGCAACTGCACGAGGGGTTCACGCCCTTAGCAACTGTACCAGTGGTTCACGGCCATGGCAACTGCATCAGGGCCATCTTACACAATATCTAATCAAATTACCTCAAAGCTGACAGTGCTCTATGAGAAAACGGGTCTTGTGCTCCGATAAACGCTACCACTTTGTTTGACGTTATCGACTCCTTGACAAACCTCTCAGCTGAGCCTAATGAGGAGGGGATGAAATTAACCAAGATCTAATAAAGATGCAATAATTTGAATGTACTATAACCTATAGAAATTTGTCTCTTCTGCTCCTTACTTACTGGTTTTTGAGGTTTCTGTTTTGGGCATCGTTTTTCAGCAGCTCAGTTAACACGGACATTCAATGAGGTTTGAAGGTGGCCTTGAAATGGTTTACATGTCGCTAACGTCTCCCCTAGTCGAGGAATGTAAATTCAACGGGGGAAAACAGTCGTGCCCGAACCCCAAGTCCAGGCCAGGTCACGGCTGTTTTCCTCTGAGACCTTAGATCTCAGGTTTTACTGACGACTATTCACTTAAATCCCTAACTAACTACCAATATCATGGACTGAGACTAAAATTACTGTTATTAACTCTTGTTCACACCGCTTATCCAAAACCAGCAACAAAAGAAACAGCAATGTGTAAACTAAGTTAGCGTTTTCCGCCACACACACACACACACACACACATACACACCGCGTATATACAAGGTGGCCCACGGATTGTTAGTAACGGCTCGCGAGGTGGGGCGACGGGCGTCAAAACGGTGATAGTTGTGGGAATAGAAATTATGGGAGCACTCTTGATCAATTCCTTGGTAACTTTATGCATAATTTTTTGTCGAAAATTCAAAAATTCATTTTTCATTCCTTCATTCATGTATCGTTCATTTATGATTTGAGCATCCTAATTTTCCATCGTTATGCTAATTTTCTTTGGCTTGAAATTTTCTTTCCAATGAGCACCATAAAAACGAAATTGAAGCACCGGATCATATGACAGTTGAGAAAATGCACATGCATGATCTTGGCCCTTCCTTCGACTTTCAATAAGCTGTTATGTATCGCAGCCACCTTTTGTTCAATCTTTTTCAGAATTTGGGAGAACATTGGATAAGAAAAGATCTTTGTTCACAAGAAAAATCAAGGCCAAAACTCAAAGTTCATTTTTAATTTTTGGTTGTTCATTCCACTCATTCAGGAATCAAAATCCCTAAATTGATGGAAAGGTTTGGGTTTTGTTTGGCCCATACCCTGCAATGATAGAGAGGTGAAAACCACGTTTTCGGGCTAGTTTGTGATCATGATGATATCTGACACCTTTTTTGAGCCATAATCAAGGGATTTTCGCCAATTCAAGCATGTGATTTGGGTTTTTTTGCAATTGATATCGTGCATCAATGTTGAGAGATCTAATAGCACCTCAAAAATGATGATTAGATCAATGAAATGAGTTGATTTATGGTCGAAAATGGTTGTTTAGTTCATTTTGCTGGCTTTTCTATCATAAATCAACTCGTTTCATTGAACTTATCATCATTTTTGAGGTGCTATTAGATCTCTCAACATTGATGCACGATACCAATTGCAGAAAACTCAAATCACATGCTTGACTTGGAGAAAATCCCTTAATTATGGCTCAGAAAAGGTATCAGATATCATCATGATCACATTGACACCCACAAGCTAGCCCGAAAACGTGGTTTTCACCTCTCTATCATTGCAGGGTATGGGCCAAACAAAACCCAAACCTTTCCATCAATTTAGGGATTTTGATTCCTGAATGAGTGGAATGAACAACCAAAAATTAAAAATGAACTTTGAGTTTTGGCCTTGATTTTTCTTGTGAACAAAGATCTTTTCTTATCCAATGTTCTCCCAAATTCTTAAAAAGATTGAACAAAAGGTGGCTGCGATACAGCTTATTGAATGTCGCAGGAAGAGCCAAAATCATGCATGTGCATTTTCTCAACTGTCATATGATCCGGTGCTTCAATTTCGTTTTTATGGTGCTCATTGGAAAGAAAATTTCAAGCCAAAGAAAATTAGCATAACGATGGAAAATTAGGATGCTCAAATCATAAATGAACGATGGGTGAATGAAGGAATGAAAAATGAATTTTTGAATTTTCGACAAAAAATTATGCCAAAAGTTACCAAGGAATTGATCCAGAGTGCTCCCATAATTTTTATTCTCACAACTATCACCGTTTTGACGCCCCGCCTCGCGAACCGTTACTAACAATCCGTGGGCCACCTTGTATAATACACACCTCTACTACTGCACGCAAGAAGTAGGAGCGGCCACGTTTACGTTTACTACTAGAAGCTTCAAGCGGTCACCTATAAGGCATGCAAGTGAGAAATGTTTACACGAATCTGTTATTCAAGTGTAGCTCACTATGCTGTTTTATCACTGTGGTATTTCTCCATCGAGGGACCACAGTTAACATCATACAGGAGTTCGCACCGGTGGTCCCCGGTCTAAGGCGATTCTCTATGAATTTTCTCTGGCTCTATGGCGTTTCTCTATGGAGTTTCTCTAAAGCGTTTTTATAAAACGTTTCTCTAAGGCGTTTCTCTAAAAAGGCTAAGGCTTCCACATGGCAAGAACAAATAAAGGGCAACAATTCTACAACAAAGCTCGCTATATTGTTCACATCTTTCAGGTAACCCTCATTCCTCACGCTAAACAATATATTTCTCTATTCTTTTACTCTCTCTCTCCCTCTTTCTCGCTTTCTCTATCGCTTTCTCCCACTTTCTCTTTTTTGCTTTGCGTAAAACAACAATGTAGGAACATAGATGCGTAACTCCATGTGGAGTTATATGGCGTTTTACAGGGGGTTAACAAAAAGGCATAGGAAAAACATGAGTATATGCCAACTTTGAAATCTCTCCAAGGTGTGAGCAATAAATATTATTTAGCACAGGTCATGCGTGGGTACGTGTGTGGTCACGCCCTGTGTTGTATATGTTTAGAAAATAAAACAAACAGTATAAGTCAAGCATTTAACAAAGGTACTAAGTTACAAAAAGGATCGAAAAACATATTTGACTAGCAAAAAATGAGGAACATATGAAACAAAGCGAGGGTTGCAGTTCTAGCGTGGGATGGTGACGTGAGATAGCTGGTTATGTGTGATTGTATGAGAGAAAGGTCATACACAAACTGGACATGGCAATCAACGGATGTTGTTGATCAGTGACAATTACCGAAACACAGGGAGAGAGAGAGAGAGAGAGAGAGAGAGAGAGAGAGAGAGAGAGAGAGAGAGAGTGAGACAAAAAGACAGTAAGACAGAGACGGGAAAAGAAAGAGATGGACATGAGTTGCTAGTGCATATGACCTGGTAATTCAAATACACGTATTATACATGTACAACATATACATGAGTTTCTGTCGGTTTGTTTGTACACACCATAAACATGAAATTTGAGAAAGTTTATTCTTCAAAAGTCTCAACCAATTCGCATCTAATAAATGATTCATTACATGGCTTGCCAATGCCACACCTACATAGTTAATCATGCTGATCAAAAGGCAGAACGGAAATGAGCACATGCCGGTTGTATTACAAACTGAAAAGCGGTATCAAAGGAGAAACAGTGAAAAATTGTACAATACAATAATTTGACATTAATCAACTTGTTGTTTTATTGCAGATTGCTCCTGCAGCCCCGTGATTGAACACTATGATCGACATTTAGTGAATAATAGCGATGGAGCGAGAGAGACAGAGAGAGAGAGAGAGAGAGTGAGAGAGAGAGAAGGGGGAAAAAGGGAGAGAGAGAAAGATAGAAAGAAAGAGAGAGTGGTAGAGCTATAAATACATAACTAGTGCAGTGTGTGCTCCAGAGTGTGCTCCACTGACGATACAGGAGAGTTAAACAAGGAAAGCAAGAGAGGGAGAGAGGGAGAGAGAGGGAGTGAGAGAGAGAGGGGCCGGAGAGTTAGTCATAGCTGTAGTATAGAGAGCTGCATGAGCTGGAGCAGAAGAAGCAGTCAGCTAGTCGAGAGAAAGAGTGATAGAGGGAGAAAGAAGGGAGAGACGATTGAATGAAAAGTAAGCTTGGGAATAAAACATAGTAGGAGAGTATGGGTGGAGTCGAGAGAGAGAAGTATAGTCAGGAAGGAAGAAAAAAGAGAGAGAGGAAGAGAGAGAGAGCAAGAGGGAGAGAGAGACAGAGAAAGGGAGGAGCTTCCACGAAGGGAGGAGCATGTGCGATGCAATACCGAGATTAACCGGATCGCTGCATGTATGTTCGAGTACACAATACCGAGAAGGATGGGCAGAAAAAAAGAGGGAGAGAGAGGGGATAGAGGGATAGAGAGAAAGCGAGATAGCGAGAGAGAGAGAGAGAGAGAGAGAGAGAGAGAGAGAGAGAGA